>JAMKCH010082663.1:0-16697 GCA_023653785.1 Ophioderma brevispina | reverse complement strand
ACTGACTCTCATACAACGATCTATATCGCTGTCAGAATTTATCAGGCCCGACTAGAACAATAAAACAATGGAAACAATATTTTGCTTTTGGCCGATGATGAGCCCCAGTCATTTACGCACACACTGTGTATGCAGCGGAGCCGACGACGTCGAGTAAAAACACATGCTTTTTATTTATGCCAAATGAGCGCCTGAGTATTTCGCCAAAACAGCTGGGGTTGACCATTTAGCCAACGACACGAGTAAAACATCTTCAAGTTGAAGGACAACTTACTGCGGGGCCACGATTACTTTTCACTGGCTCTGCTTTTATGGAGTCTGATGCATGAACAGTTTAGGCCCCCCAGGGTCAGGTCAATAAACGCAGTATAGTTTTTTTTCAAAATAATTCTCCCTTTCCATAAGCAAGAAGTATTAAAACACATTTGATACATGAAGTTACTTTTAAAGTTTAATAACCGGTGCGAAACATTGTTCCATTTGGAAACCGTACACACATGAGAGGAGAAATGTGTACATGTTTTACACAATAAATTGGTATGGCCAATCAAGGATTCAAGGTAATATTAGGCTTGCATGAAACAATCATATACTTATAAACCATATCATTTAATTGGATTGTGTACGTGATAGTTCTTGAGTACTTGATTTATTTGAATTGATTATTCTAGAACTTTCCCCGCCAGGTCTTGAAGTTCTGCGAGTCTACACAGCTGTACCGCATGGTGGAATCGGATCACTGATCGAATGAACGGGCACTGCATTCGCTGATGCATCAACTATGTGTTTCTCCCTGTCACTTAATACTATAGTAATATGGAAGTAAGACTTCATCAGAGGGCGGGGTGAGCCAGCCCTAAACATCGACAACAATCAAAACGGCATAGACGTAGCAAAATTGCTTCACTGGAATTTTAATCTATCACCAATATGATGCAATTATTGATTTATGTGGCTTGTGGACCCGGATATCGGAGGACCGTTGGTTTTGCGTTAAAGAAGAGCCAAGTTTGTAAAATGACTATTGGTTTTGGGATTTTTTGATGAAATAATTTGTATGGAACATCCAAACCGAAACACTTTTAGCTTACACAATTTTTAGAGAAATGCCCGATCGGACATGCGTACCAGAATCAGCTAGCCTGAAAAAAAATCTGGTTGCCACGGGCAATCGGACAGGCGATTTATCGGAGCTGATAAAAAGACAATAAAAACCATTTTTCAAACGGTAGTAACATTTCATGTGTTACATTTCCACTAGTGGTTGATAACATAAAAGACCAGGATTTAGAAAAATTATCAAGTGTGTAAAATAAAAGGGTACATTTTCATAGGGAGGTGGTCTTCCTAAAATTGTAATGGAATCCAAAAAAGGTGAGACCATCTAAAGGTGCTGTTCCGACACCTGGGACCGCTGATTTACCGAGGTAATATCAATTTGATTTCAGATGAAGGCACTATGTTGCTGTCGGCTGAAAATTCAGCTGACCTTTCTTCCCAGATAGAAAAAAAAACCCGGATGTTTTTAAATGGTTAACCATAAACAACGTACTGAATAGGGGGGTACTTCCATTAATACACATTGATGGCTTCTACTATCAAAACTGCAAGTTTGTTCCATGAATACTTGGTGGGAAGTGGTTGCCAGTACCAGGCGATCATATCCAGTAGAGAACAAGATAACACATAAAATCGGAACAGCACCTTTAAAGCACAAAGAAAGCATTTCCTGTTTACCATCAGCGTTGCATACATGTAGAGCAGTTTGGTTTTCACAATTTTCTAAGAGGTGGTGAAATTGAACATAAGAAAATAAGGCCAAAAGTTTATTCAACCAGGAAGTCAGGAAATGAGTGTTTCCCAGATTGAGGGCAACAACGCATAGTGTGGAAGTTGCCCAGTGCATTGCAGTGTAAAGGAGGAAGAAAGCGGAAGAGAAAAAAAAGAGAGATGAGGGGAGGGGGGAGACGGAGGGGAGAGAAGGGAGGAGGGAAGAGAGAGAAAAAGAGGCGTGGGAGAGAGGAGGGAAGAGGCAGGGAGAGGAAGAGGAGATGGGGAGAGAGAACAAACTCATTGAGCATAGCAATAGTATGATTTAGTAAAAAAAAGACATGGGCCCACAATATTTTTGTGGGGCTTATGTACAGGTCAGATGGTGTTATGAGTCAATCCCACATTGCACCAGTTTGGGGAAATTTCACTCAATAAGGTCATGTGATCCACCAAAATCCCTATTCTTCTTAACACATTAAAACCCTGACTTTTATACTCAGTTCGCCCCGAAAGTGTTAGTACTTAGGGAATTTTTAGCATGACCATGAATGTTTTTGGCCCTCTAACTTCTTGACAACTTTTATCCGTAAGTTACTGCAGACATTTGTACAGTACGGACACATTGCAATGCATTATGGGCTTGTTCAAAAACCCCCTCTGTGTTACAGCACTGTGTGGTGACCATTCTAATTCCAATAAAACTCCAATATTGTGGGCGTATACCATGAAATGACAAACTCAAAAGCCAGCTTCGGCAATGTAAGAAAATTGGAATTTTATGGGCAGTCATGTGTGGTGATTTCAACGGTGTATTTTGAGACAATTATATAAGGCCATAAAGTGTGTCAAAAATCAGTTTTAGGGTCGCTCACAGTCATGCACAGTTTTAAGCTGTTTTGGCCGTTAAGAATGAATGTTAATTAATATTAAAATTATACTTAGGAAGTTATGTTTTCAAAATGATCCGGACTAAAAGTTGTAACCGGCGGAAAGTATAAAGCAATAAGGCTAAAGATTGCATAATCTTGCTTTTCGCCATGTCGCCGCCAATCCGTTCTTTAAAATGTGTCCCGCTCGTTACACAAGAGCGCATATACAGTTACATAGATTTCTCAGCCTATATATGCCCAATTATAAGTTCAAAACCATGATAATATTAGAATTATTAAAGTTTGGCAAAAACTCTGAGAGCATGTCGCAATATTACAGCCCAGATACGTTAACATAATTCGAATGGAATACACAACTTGCTAAAAAATAACGGAGGACAATGTTCCAATAATGTGCTAAATCGAGATGTTGCATGTTATTTTATAAAATATGGTTTCAAAGTAACAATTTCCAGCCATAGTAAGGAAAGAAAATCCCTTATGTTCCGTTTTTCAGACCGCGACAGATACGTTACCTCCATCCTGCTACGCTCTTGCAAAAAACGGTCGTGATACATAACGTAGAATACTACACCAGCTTTAAGTATGAAGGTTCCAATACCTGAAAAGGTTTATAGGATTAAGTTGGTGAAGCACATACTTTCATAAAGAACAGCACGACTAAGAAAAAGGTCGGCCAGATACGTTACCCAGATGCGTCGCAAGGAAGTCAGGAAATGGTCCCCCAATATGGTGGTTTTCAGGTATCTAATGTTTTTCTAGTACTTCCACTTAGTCTATGTCAATAAATGTGGTTTTTTTATCTTGTGCTGTTATTATTCTGTTAAAATTAAAAAGAAGTCCCGGGTTTTTGGATTTCTAATAACCAAGTTTATGGCACGAAGGAGTTACGATGGGTCACAGGGTCGGTGCGGCGGTTGAGGAGCCGGGCGGCGGGTTGAGGAGGCCCCTAGGAGTTACACACAAAATGTGTGAAAAGGCAAAACTTTGGAGCTTCAAACTTTCAAAAAAGTATAAAAGGCTAGAGAGCTCAAATTCACCCACATAAAGATTAAGTGTAATACTTATCAATTAGGACAACTAATTGTTGTACACAAATAATTTAAAAATGATTTTGATTTAATTTAAATATGGTTAATTAGGTTTTTTTTGTAGTATTTTACCACCTACTAAACGGTTTACCACTGAAATATATTGATCCCATGTTTGCGTGTTCAGTTTCAACATTCCATGCTAAAGAATTTAAATGAACTTTAAAATATAGACTTGAATGTACATTGTACACAGTTTATTGAAATTAAATTTCCAAGTAATTAATTATGATATGCTAATTAAGTAGGTCTGCAAAAAAATAAATTAAATTCTGTCATGGTCAAAAAGTGTTGCCACAGGAAACCACACCACGTCATGTATCAGCTTTGGAAAAATTAGTTTCTTTGTTACTTCAACATGTAGCTTACATGAGTGTACCAAACTTTAATTAAATGTTGTTAATTGGAAGTTGTGACTATTTAATTACTATTGGTTAATTAAACCCCCCAATTAAACTGAAGAAACAGGATCAATGGAACAAACAATAAAAAATTACAACATTATTAGGCAATAAAGAGAATAAATGTCTACAACTACTCCAACATACGTTCCCGATTAAATTCATTTTTAGGTAAATTTCAAACAGAAAAAAAAGAAATAAAAAACAAAAGTAATAGGACAGCAATTTAATTAACAAAAGGTTAGCCATCTCATAATACATTCAAACATTTGCCAGGTTAGAAATTTATCTTTATATTCATTTTAGAGAAAGCAAAGAAAAATCTAAGGAAATGCCCTTTAAAAGACTGGGAAATGTTGATGTGGTAGAGGGCGCGGTGCAAAGAGACAAGGCATTCAAAAAGATTAAATGTGTGTTCTACTGCTGAACTCTTTAAAAAATGGGACAAGTGTTGAGCAATGTGTGATCAGTTAAATGTTAAATCACCCTGAACACTGTGGTGAAACCCCTAACAAGTTGTAAAATGTACCCGTTATATTAATAGAACAAAAAAGGTAATAAGTGACAAAAGAGGAAATTTTAAGCCAAATAGATACAACATATTTTAAAAATTGTGTACAATATAATATTACATTGCCCATTCCTTTATTTAAAAACAATTAACACTGCTGACAGTTCTTAAAATACCTAGCTTGTCCAATTTTGGGTTTCTATACCGAGTTTGAACTTCATTTTAATGTGCCGGAAAAAGAACCACATTACAAACTTTGAACCAACCCTGTTACTGCAAAATGGGTATATTATTAAAAAAAAAAACCAAAAAAGAAATGTGTTGTGGGAAAAGACAAGATGGTATTTGAACGAAAGAATTGAGAAAAGGGAAATGTAAAGAGAAAAGGAAAAACACTTCCACAAGTTTTCATGCTCAATACGGCATATTTTTTGAAAATTTGAAAAGTACGCTTTTTTTTGATCACCCTGTATTCTCGCCTCACTAAGACAACAGGCACACCCAATTATTTTTTATTGATAGTGGGCCATAATAGGATATTCAAAATTCAGAAGGGTTTGGCTCACTTCATTTTGATTTTTAAAAAAAGAAAAAACCTAAAAAATTAAAAAAAAAAAAAAAATGAAACATTTCTTCAATGTTACAACCTACTAATTTTTTGGTGTGAAACAAAAAAGGGACCAGTTTCTGAACCTTGCGACCCAGAGACATGTACGATAGTGTTAACCGTTAGGATTAATTAAAAATCAGATAATTTTTAAGGATCACCCATGCATTATTCCGTGTTCTGAGAATATTAAAGTTTTGTCAATGATTGTTAGGGAAATTTCCTTAAACACAACCAGGGCCGGGTTCGTTTTGCCGGACGAAGCGACAAGCACAAAAAAACAAATTATGAACAAGAAAGGCAACCTAGTTTTTATTTGTTAACGGGCACCAGATGTTGAAACGAAGAGCCAAAGTTGGAGTTTCATTGCATCTCGGCCCGTTTTCCCGGAACACGATACGTAGCGTAAAGTCAATAACGGCCCAGAAGATGCAACGAAAAAACATTCGCGCCACTTTCCGTAAAGACGGCCCCAAATGCAACGAAAAACCACGCGGTCATTTCCGGAAGACGGCCCAGATTCAAACGAAAAAAACATCGCGCCATTTACCGGAAAGACGGCCCAGATGCAATAACGAGGATTAGCAAAGAAAAAAGAGAGGGATCCTCAATAGGAAAGCAAGACACAAAAAAAGTGTGCGAAAGAAAGAACGAGTCAAAGAAAGGGAGAGAAAGAAGGGACGGCTTTTAGGGAAAGGACAGGGGCAGCCTCGGACCGAACACCAACCATCGAAAAAAGGCAATAGAGGATTATCGGACCACTCAAATATCAGGGTGGGGGACAGCGGGGTGAGCGCTAAGTTAAGGGTGGGCCAGTCGTCGAAGAGGCCAGCATGGAGCGCTTCATCGCAAATCGTGTGCTGCCTAGGACGACGCACACGAAGCGGGCGTACCTGAGAATACCAACAAATCCACGGAAAGGAGTGTGGCCGGGTGGGAGGGCTTTCGTTTGGGATGGGCACGTTGAGGCGGACCTCAGTGCTCGCGGCAGAAGGTATAAGGGCGAAACTGGAGGCAAGGGGTCGTGGAATCAAGGGAAGGGTAATTTCATAAGTAAAACCGGGTAGCGTCAAGGACTTGTGGTACACATTCCTTCAACTCCGCGGAACCAATATCAATATACCCCAGACAGGGCGGAGGAGTACAAAAACAAAACACAAAAGGTGGGGGGGATGCGGGCAGAAGCCAAAAAGAAGCGGGACCTAAACAGAGGGGACCAAAAATAATTTGGGTTCGAATTGGGGGGGGGGACAATAAATTTGGTCCTGTTACAGTGGCACACGCCTGATGGAAAGATTGCGGCCTTCTGCGGGGGCCAAAACCGTCCGAAAGCAGTGAAAAAGCATCCATTTCATTTCCAGTCAATTTAACGGGCCCAGATGCAACGAAAAAACATCGCGTATATTTCAGGGACAGACCTGCCCAGATAAGAGGCAAACAAAAAACATCGCCGTCATTTTCCGGGAAGGAAGGCCCAGGTGCAACGAAAACATCGGTCATTTTACGGTATAAGACGGCCCCCCCAGGAAGATGCAATGAGGTGCATTGAGAGTCATTTGCGCGAACAAAAAATAGTTGTTGACGGCCAGTTGCAACGAAAAGCATTTGCCGACCGGTACCACGTTTGCGTCTCTCATTTCCTCTCGGCCGCATTAGGGTTAATGTTGATATTTGGTCATTTTGGAGGACCAAACTTGACCACTTATCGGAGAATGGCACTTACACATAATTTTGAATTATTTTGCAGTGACATTAGAAGCATTTCTTTTTATCAATGGATTTTATATTGGACATTTTTTGTCATGGCTGTGGGGGATGAACTACCCGCCAGGGGGGAAGGGGAGCGGGTGCAAACAAAACCACAACACAAACCCATACTCAAAAATAATAATTCAAATTTACCCAACCCACCATTCCAAGAATAAAACCCAAATAAAAATTCCAAAAACAAACAATAACAACATTCCCTTAATAAAACACCAAACTACAATATTGAACAATTACATTGTAAGAACAAATTAAAAAAAGAAAAATTAAAAAAACAACTAAAAAATTATAACCACAAATTTTTACTCTCCTTACCTCCAAAATCATTACAAAGACAACAACTTACCCACCCCTCCAACCAAAAAACTTACACAAAACACTACCACAATATTTTTTCTTAGGCCTATGGGATGGGAGCAATAATAAAAAAATCTTAACTTTTATAGGGAAGTTGGGGGGACCAATACACACATTTTTCCTGGTGAAAAATATACCAAATAGCCTTGGTGTATGCACAATGTACATCATGGCCACCAACAGAGGACATGACTGACCAACTATACCCTTACAGCAATGCAGGGAAAGACACGAGAGTGGAATTTTGCCTTGACAACACGGGCACAACACACACACAACAGATTGAGTTGGGGGGTCTACCTTTAGGGTCACGGCTATTGAATTACGGGGCAAGTGTTATTGTCAACAGAGAAGTATTCCTAATTGCCCCAGCGATTATGTATTAAAGCACTAGAAATAGTCTTTCCATTATATTGGAGTGTCGAAACGACAGTAATGAATTGATCGAAATGGACAAGTATGAATGGCTGGGAATGATGAAACTGAATGGACATTGGGGGTAGTTGATTTTTTTTTCTCACTTTTTGAAACCATCAATCCAGGGTTCGGAAACTTCCAGGAAGAAACCTATTTCTTCCGGAAGAATGGAAGAGAAAATGGAACAAAAAAAGGTTGTTAAAAAGGTGTTTTCTTCCAGTTTCTCCGGAAGAAACTGGAAGAACAGAATAGAGAAAATTGGAAGAATATGGAAGAACGGAAGAATAGGAGAAGAATAGAAAGAAAAGGAAGAAGAAGAAAATGGTAAGAAGACACTAAAAGAAAGTGAAATTGTATTATGAACACATACTAAATTACACCATATTCATCAGATTTTCCAATTCAAATTCATCAAGGCTAACTTTTTAGTTACTTTAGAAATACAATCTGTTTTGTTTTTTCAAAAATTAATTTACAAGTTTATGCATGGTAGTATTACCTTGCAAATATAAGTAAAATTTGTTCACAATTTTGTTTGACTTGAATCAAATATACAGATGATACATTGTAACTTCTTTTACAAAGTAGTTCAATGTTGCACTTTTATACACACAGGATCACAGTTGGTAAAGGTAGATGCAAACAATTGAAATGAAAAGCTGTTTCGTTAAAACCGGCTATGGCCAATTTGTAATTTGATAAAATACAAATCATAAAATTACAAAAACCATTAAGTGTGGTTCTTTTGTTGTAATGCCTAGTGGGGAGGAACCTGGGTTAGGGAAGACTATAACATATTTTGGAAGAAAATGTTAAAGTCTTTCAAGGAGACTTCTTGGCCTTGATGGTGTGAAAGTTGAGAATCAGTTTCTTCCAGTAAATTTTTTCTATTTAGGCTCTTGTGGAATTAAATGTGGTTTAATTATGCAATTGAATGGGGTAGGTGGGGGGGGTCCCTGATGAACTGAATGGTTATTTGAATATTTCACTATATTCATTCACTGTTATAATATAAAACCCAAAACTGTAAGCCATATGCTTAAACAATAGAAAATTTACATGACTTTTTTAGTTTCTCCGCTTTCAGTGAATGAAAACTGGAAAAGAAAGAAGAAACCTGTTTCTTCCAAGGGGGAAACAAAAAAAGAAAAAAAACCGCGGAAAAAAACGCGGTTTTTTTCGCCTGTGGAAGAAAAACTGCGGCGAACCCTGCCATCAATTCATTGAATTGATGTTATTGCTATCGAAGCGGGATGTTATTATTTTTCGTCAATAGTGCGCGCCCACCCCCCCCCCCCCCGGTTTTGCCGTTTTATTTGCATTTTTGACGAAAAAGGGCTTGGTGGGGAAGTCAGGACACATGGGGGAATCTCGTGTTGAGCTTGATTTTTTAACTTTCAGTGACGAGAGTCAGTTTGGATTTAACTTGTTATCTCTTTGTCAAGTTTGGACATTCAGTTGATGCTGCGCTGTCGTCTTTCTACTGCCCTTGCTATTGGTTTATGTGTGCCACCTATTAAGACACTATTATTGCTAAATCAGCAAATTGAAAAATAATCATCAAAAAAAGCAGACTTTTTGGCATGTATGTAACGAGTAACACAGGTTATTCCTAAATTACCCGCAAATGATTAAGACCAGAAGCAAAACTGATAAGGACCGAAACGACCGAGATTTCGTAGTTTTTTCATATTTACTTGCCGTTCGGACACTACACAAAACACGTTAATGGAATGGATGAATCGTACTTGGAACACTGCCCGTTCGTTTTTCTTTTCGTGTCCAATTTATAGCTGGAAAAGTAACTTATGAGAATTTTCAGGACTTATCCTTCACTTGGAAGCTAATCCTGCAAATTTCAAAAATATTTTAAAATACTGATAGTGTCTTTACCGGTTCTCGTGGGGTTTCTTCGGGCCGAAAATGCAAACAGTGATCATTTACCAATATACCAAGCATTTGCACGGGCTTCACCAGGGACTGAAGGTCACAACCAAGTGGCCAGTTCATTTGCTTGAGAGATTTAGTGTAAAACAAAACCAGACCACATCAACAATTTTTTTGGCAAGCCCTGTGAATTTTTTCCCATGGAATGTGGGGAAATTGATTGTGGTAAATTACTTAAAACTTGAGTTCTAACAATGAGTGGAGACATTGATTTAAATTAATAAATATTTTAAAGTTAAATTATGGTTATCAAGAAGAGGCTCTTGGAATATTTAAAATATAGATATGTTTTTAAACATAAGTTTGTTCCAATATTCCCTCTTCCTGACGGTAGGTGGACCATGGGCTGATTAGAAGGTCAAAATGCCAAAGTGCTACAAATTGATTGTAAAACTTTCAAAGTCATGATATGTTTACTTGAAAATTGTATTACAGGATGATCAAAGAAGGCCCTTTAATATGTTAATAACTCGGTTATTTTGCAAAACCAAGTCTCAAAAGGAATAATCGGCAAAAAGACGAAGAGGGAGACCCAAATTTGCATACCTTAGTGTATGCTGTGTCTTAAAGGTGTTAATAAATTAAACTCCATTGGTGCCAAAGGGATAGGACTACAAGATAATGATGAACTGTGTGATTTGCTGTTTGCCTTTTTGGAAATTTGCTACCATCTTTGCTATTTAATTGCAAAAGTTGTTAGGTTTAATTATTTAGTGCCTGGTTGTGGACTTGTTCCCACTGACCGGTTCCCTAAAGGTATTGTGTTCTTTGTCATTTTTTGCTCACTAAATTTTCAAAAAACACAAAAAATTCTCCCCGTTCCAAGATCAAAATCTCCATGATCGTTTCAAGATAAATTCTCCCTGATTCCAAGATCAACATTCTCCCCGATTTCCAACATCTCAAGGGTGGCAGTCTGGGAAAGGTCATTCAGGGGTCGTTTATTGGATAAATTGGGCCGTTTGTTGTGAGGGCAGGGGTCATTTTGGTGTCAAAAGGTCATCCAGGGGTTGTTATCATGCTTTGATATTGGGATATGAGGTTTGGTATGGTGGTAGTGTTGCCCCATAAAGTTTTGTGATACGTTTGAGTGGTCATGTGGGGGTCAAAGGTCATTCAAGGGAGTCGTTTTGGTTAGCTTGGCAGTGCTTTGGTTACGTATGGATATGGAGTTTGATTTGTGGTGGTAGAGTTTTTAACCGTACGGACTAGTTCTGTGGGTCATGTTTTTGACGGGGTCATTTTGGGGTCAAAGGTCATCCAGCGGTCGTTATTGGGTAAGCTTGGCCGTGCTTTGACCTATGGAATGAGTTGGTCTATCGGTTTGGTATAGAAGGTAGAAGTCAGAGTTTTGTCGGTCACATTTTAAGGTGTAAGTTGGTGGTCAAAGGTCTATAGGGGTCGTTACTAGGGTAACTTGGCAATGACTTGATATTTGGATAAGGTTTTTGTTATGGTGGTTAGTTTTGCCGTACGAGTTTTGTTGGTCATGTTTTCGAGGGCCAGGGGGTCCATTTGGTGTCAAAGGTTCATTCCAGGGGGTCCATTATCGTGGTCGTGCTTTGATATATGTATATGAGTTGTTGGTTATTGGTGGTTGGTAAGTTTTTGCCATACAGTTTGTGGTCAACGTTTTCGAGGGGTCATTTGGGGGTCAAGGTCAATCAGGGATCGTTTTTGGGTAGCTTTGCCGTGCTTTACGGTATGGATATGAGTTTTGATGTGGTGGTGGAGGAGAGTTTCCAACCGTACGAGTTTGGTGGTCATGTTTTTGAGGGTCCATTTTGGGGTACAAAGGTCATCCAGGGGTGACCTAGGAGCCGTGTAGTGTGAGGTGCGAGAGGCCGGCCAAAGGCTGGCAGCGGAAACGAAGCGGATGAGGAGGGGGGGCGACACGAGCCCGGGGGTAGAAGGAGAGTAAGGCACACAAAGGTGGCGTCTACCCCGGTGCCCCCACTGGGTTAGGCGCTCCCTCTCACTTCCTCTCCGTCAACCCCCTATCCCCCTGTCCAGCCCCCTATTTCACCCTCCCAGCCCCCACCCCAATTTCACTGCCCCCCTTCGCCCCCCTACCCGTCCAGACTCTCTTGTTTTCTCACCTTTTTTTTTCCCTTCTGACATCACCTCTCCCACCCTACACCACGTTTTCCTTTCATTCTTCTCCCCCACTCGCCGTTCCTTTTTTCTCTTCCATCCCTCCCCATTCTTTAAGCAACCCGATCCTCACTACTGATTCCCCACCCCACGACACCCGACAATTTCCCATTCTCCAACTCTCCACACCTCCCCTCTCTTCACCCTATCACATCGACTCCCTTATCCCATCTCCTCGACCCCCCTTTCTCCTCACTATCTTCCCCTCCACCTCCCTCCTCCCCTCCCTATCCCCGCCCTCTACGGCCCTCTCTTCTCCTTTTTGCCCCACTACTATTCTTTCCCTTCTGGTAGAATTTCGCCGTACGAGTTTGTGGTCACATTTCAAGGGGTAGTTTTGGTGTCAAAAGGTCATTAGGGGGTCGGTATGGGTAACTTGGGCCATGCTTTGATATTAGGATAAGGGTTTTTGTATTGGTGGTTAGTTTTGCCGTTTAAGAGGTTGTTGTCATGTTTTCGAGGGGGCCAGGGGTCATTTGTGCAAAAGGTCATCCAGGGGTCATTTATCTGGTCGTGCTTGGATATATGGATATGGAGTTTTGGTTTTATGGTGGTACGTTTTTGCCATACAAGTTTCTGTTGGATCACGTTTTCTGAGGGGGTCCTTTGGGGGTCAAAGAAGGTCATTCATGGGATCGGTTTTGGGTAGCTTGGCCAGTGCTTGTAGTATGGATATGAGTTTTGATGTGGTGGTAGTTTCACCGTACGAGTTTTGTGGTCACGTTTTGAGGGGGAATTTTTTGGATTCAACGGTTTCATTCCAGGGTGTTATCGGGGAAATCTTGGGCACAGTGCTTGGAAGATCCAAATCCCATGGGTATGAGTTTTGGTATGTTGTAGAGTAGTTCGCCGTACGAGTTTTGTGGTCCACGTTTTTTGAGGGGGTATTTTGGGGTCAAAGTATGTAGGGGCCATATTTGGGTAGGTAACTGGCCGTGGCTTTCATACCAATGCTTTGACGTATGGTATGAGCACCTGGGGCGCTTAATGAGGGAAAAACCCATTCCAGTATATAATCTAGCAGGTATGATCAGCTAGTGGGTAATTAGGGGGGTATTCAAGAATCAAAGGTCAACTGGGGTAAACATTGGTGTTGGTGTATGGACATGAAACTTGAGCCAAAAATTTTCTTTAAGTACACCAAGGTCATCCAGGGTCATTCAGGTCCCAAGGAGGTCAAAATGGGAGTTTAAACTTAGTATCCAGGTGAAAACTTGGTGGGGTGGGGCGAGATTGTGATGAAGATTTTTTTTAAAGCTCATGACAACGGACATCAGGGGGTGCATCAAGGTCCAAATGGCAAACCAGGAAAAAACCAACCACAAGGAGAGACAGGCAAAGATAACAGGTGGGGTGAGAGGGGAACACACTCAAAACAAATTTAAAACACACAACCAGGGTGGATGGGGGACATAAACAAATGAAAAAAGGGAGTGGGGGGGAAAAGAATAGTACAAAAAACAGTATTATTTAAATGGAAAAAACCAACCGGGCCTCACTCTTATGGTATGCACAGAAGGCCCACTTAGGCCCATTAGCCCTTTTTTGACCTCCAAGGACCCTACTGAACTTTGACCCCAACATCAAAAACATCTTCCAAGTTGATATATGCCACCAAACTGCTCAGATACCATGGCCAAGGCCCATGGGGCTGTTATGTCAATTGACTGTTAATGCAACCTTACATTGGACTATGACCCCCACAAAACTATTGCATTTCCTACTAAACCTCTCAAATTGATGGGTTTCTGCATCATTGGATTGCAATCGTATGTTTTGTTATGTTTTGACTTTCAGTCTCTTCCATGTTGCATGTGGAGTTACTCATGGAGAAAAATTATCCATTTGTAAAGGTTTTGTTATGAGCCAAAGTGTCACAGATATACTGGGTTGGGTTTGATTTGGTTTAAAAAAAATCCTAATATTGTGTGCTATTAACTACATTAAAAAAATATGGATAATTAGCTAGATAGTTAGAAATTTCGAATTCAGTGAACCTTTTCTTGTTTGAACTCTAGTAAAATTGCTTTGAATTTCCATGAGTTCCACAGGTTTCAAAGAGGTTTTAGGGTCTTCGTAGGGCTTTGATATGTCATGTTGCTTGGGGACAGGGATCCTAAAGAACTATAGGGATAGGACACTCGATCAAGGAGAGTGGGCATAATGCATGAAATTATGTATAGCTTATATAGCCCGGGTCGTACGCGCTGAAAATTTTATGCTACGTCATCCCACGGTCAAGACTCCGACTGCATAAATTAGTATTAGCTAATAGGTAAGCTTATCAAAAATTGGTCGGGGGAACACATTTACTAGTGGATAAACTTGGGATAAAATTCGGGGGGGTTTCACAGGGGGGGGAGTTGACATGTGGTCATGTTTTTTAACGGTGGGACACATTTGCGCACCATCTACCAATTTATAAAAAATTTGCTTTTACATGTTTTTGTTGTCGCTTCAAAAAACGTTTGCATCCAAGCTATACATAAGTATACATTTTTAGATTGATTTCCAATGTTTAAGTGATTCCCAAATCTTGCAAAGTTCTTGAAGTGAATATTCAAGGGGTGCTAAATGCTAAATATTATATACAGGGTGATCAAAAGAAAAAGTACAAAAAAAATGTGATATATTTCTAAATTAGATTATTCTTTCGCACTGAAGTGAATTTGAAAATAAACTTTGAAAAGTAGAAAGAAGGATCTTTCAGGAAATATGTAATTGCAACACATTTGATCAGACTATTTGACTATATAGGGTGGTAAAAATGATGCAAAATTCAATTAATGCAAAACGTCCCCTAATTTCACACCACGCCACAATAGCATTAAATACCATTAGGCACAAAATCATGCCCTGAATTTTGAGTCATTTTCATATAGGGTGTCCAAAGTTTGACATGGTCTTGGTCATCACCTTAAGTATTCTCCAAATGTTGCAGCTTTGTCATGTCTGACTAAGTCAGAAGCATACTGTATGGCTCTGCAAGGAATGATATGCAATTTATCCTCTATGGACTACTCTTTGATGTTAACATTCAAAATCACTGCCATACATCTCAGTCCAATAATACAGGGTGGCACATGCATTTGCAAACTTGGCATGTGGTAAATGTATGATACCTGCACATACATTTCTGTAGATAATGCAGACATGTACACTGTGAATGATCCTATGAAGTAAAATCCCAATTCAAAAACAAATGGTAGGATAATTAGAATTTTATGGAAAAAGGTGCTACCCAATTGCAATTAGAATTTAAAAGGTTTTGTAGTATGGGTTCATTCATCACACGTTTGTTACTGTACTTGCTCTGCGCATCACCTAGATACTTGTAAGGTTAATTAAAAGAAATTACCAAGTTCATATAATTTAAATAAATACTCTGCAATTCAAAAATTATTAACCGTACTGTTTGTACGACACGACAACATTAGTACACAAAAACAGATAAAATTGCACTCTAATCTGCATAGATTACCATTGCAAATGTACACAACACCGCAACCGCAATCCACTGCAACCAACCGCATCCACCTCCCCCCCTGGTTCTTCACTTTATTAAATGAGCTATTGGACTAATATAGTCCACTTTATTGTGAGTTTTCCTTATATCTATTAAAGACCAATAAATTATCTTTAAAATCTTACCAAAACCATGACATTTCATTGGATAATAGTAAAGAAATGACAAAAATTGAAGCATGACAACTTTTTCATGTGACAATCCACCTTTTTGGGTGCCCACGTTAAAAAAACATGACAATTACACAATGTCACCCGCCTGGCCTTGGAAGGTAACTATTGTCACTGTGTTGGGTTGAGGGAGTGGGTGAGTGTGTAGCTTTTATCAAGGCTTTGCTTTTTCACCATTCAAGAAATTATGCAACATTGGCATGCATTGCAGTTCAACCAAATGCGCTACCACAGTTCATCAGAGGGGTGCCCTCCCCATTTTGGAAGTGACTTGTATGTATTGGTTGCATTTCATAAGTTGATCTTTCACATATGGTGGAGATATTACATTTGTCCCACAAATTTTATGTTCAAATAAAATATTTCAGGAATTACTGAATGTATGACCACAAAATTGGTGTCATTTTGTAGCTAATTTTGTTCTTTCTTTAATGCAAATCATAGTCCTATTTCATTTGAATGGATATGCGAAGTTACTTAAAAATTGTCCAAGTATGTCAGGGTGGAGTCGGTGGGGAGGAAAGGAGCAATTCCCCGGTGGGGCAGCCAATAGCACTTACACATAAAAAACTGAAATACACCAAATTTCGGACCTTTCTTCTACCTGAACAAGTATTTACAGTAAGGAAAATAATTCTTTTTCATAAGCATTTTGTTGAATACCTAAAGATGCAAATTCTGCAAAGAAACACCATGCATGTATACAAGGGTGAGTCACAATAACGGGTGAAAAAAATACCTTTTTGTGACATTATTTCTAAATCCATGTCTTAATCCGGGAACGTGTCTTAATTCTTGTGAATACAACACTTGCGACTGGTTTATTTTCACTGGTCATGTTTTACAAGACACAAGAAATATTTGATATGAATATCTATATATACCAGGGTGGTTCAAAAAGTATAGGGTGGATGTATTTCATGTACGTTTTTGGTATTTAATTCATTTTCAGCATGCGTAATCAAGTCCCATAAATGCTTTATTTTGTACCTGTAGATAATATTTTAGAAGTGTGAATATTTTTAATGCATGTAGGACAAATTTAGCTTTATACATAAGTTGTATATTCAGAATTTTTTCTGTGTA
>JAMKCH010082662.1:0-17821 GCA_023653785.1 Ophioderma brevispina | reverse complement strand
TTAAATTGGTTCAAATCATACTTAAGTGGTAGAATGCAAACGGTTATATTAATGCTACACTTTCTGATTTTAGGCCTGTTAACATTGGCATTCCACAGGGTTCTATATTAGGTCCATTGCTGTATATAATATATGTTAATTTTCTTCCTGAATGTATTGATGGCAAATGTGTTATGTATGCTGATGATACAACTTTACTTTTCACATCAGCAGACTCAACATCTCTTCAGTGTCAGATGAATGATAGTTTGTTGAAAATTGCTCATTGGTTTAAAGTCAACAAGCTCACTCTAAACATTAGGAAAACTAAGTACATGCTTTTTGGAACCAATCATGCCCTGAATAATTTTGATAACATTTCACTTATTTATGGTAATGACACTATTGAAAGGGTCTATAATTTCAAGTACTTGGGGGTCATATTTGATCCAATTTTAACCTGGAGCGATCATGTTGATTATATTTCTTCTATTATTTCTAAACGTATTGGTGTTATTCGTAGAGTTAAGTACTATCTTCCTCCAGCCACTTTAAAATTACTCGCAAATGCTCTAGTTTTTCCACATTTTGATTATTGCAGTCCTGTTTGGTCAAACTGCATCTCTGACCATCGTAATTCTCTCCAAAATTCAAAACAAACTTGCACGTGTCCTTCTGTCTGCGGACATCAGAACATCCATTTCCGATATGATGAACTCTCTTTGCTGGGAGAGATTGAATGAAAGATGGAAGAAACAACTTCTTATAGTTGTTTTTAAATGTCTTCAAAATATTGCTCCATCTTACCTCTCATCTCAATTTATTTTTACTTCTTCAATTCATTCAAAATGCACTAGAAGTCAATCTTGTAATACCCTTGTCTTGCCACCTTGGAATAACAATGCAGGCAAGCGGACATTTTATTATAGAGGTGCATCAGAGTGGAACAGACTTTCATCTGATGTTCGAAGTAATTTGACTTCAATGACTTTAAGTGTGTTCAAGTCCAACATTCGTATTTGATCAATATGCCTTCATCTCAAAATTCCAATTTCATTGGCTGTTTGTTCAAATACATGTGTATCTTTGTTTTTATATTCATGTATATATTGCAATAGTCTTCTTATATAAGTTTTATAGTTTGTAAATACCTGTTCATGTCATACTTGTAAATATGTATCAGGGTCTCATGGGAGACCAGTTTTTGTACATCTGAATTGAGTTACCCTGAATAAAGAATGTTATACTACTACTACTACTACTACTACTAATCTATTGTATAGTGCATTTATACGACGGACGGGTTACCGTTTGCCGAAGGACAAGTTTAGAACTGTCAAGCTTTCGTCCAGAGCAGCTCTGGTTTCTTCAGGACATAACAGGCTTGAGCCAGATAAGTGATAGTCTACTTTAAAGTCTGACTCAGAGATTTCGAAATATTATTTTTTTGAATAATAATGAAAAATAGTCAACTAGAACTAAAGATAGTAACCTAAAATGCACAATTCCGAAATTTGAGATGAATCTTTTTTTTTTTTTTTTTTTTGTAATACCCTTGTCTTGCCACCTTGGAATAACAATGCAGGCAAGCGGACATTTTATTATAGAGGTGCATCAGAGTGGAACAGACTTTCATCTGATGTTCGAAGTAATTTGACTTCAATGACTTTAAGTGTGTTCAAGTCCAACATTCGTATTTGATCAATATGCCTTCATCTCAAAATTCCAATTTCATTGGCTGTTTGTTCAAATACATGTGTATCTTTGTTTTTATATTCATGTATATATTGCAATAGTCTTCTTATATAAGTTTTTTAGGTGGTAAATACATGTTCATGTCATACTTGTAATTCTGTATCAGGGTCTCATGTGAGACCGTTTTTGTGCAACTGAATTGAGTTACCCTGATAAAGACTGTATATACTACTACTACTACTACTTGGTTCTACACATTTACCTTAATGCCAACAATGAAGTTAAGTAGTGGTGTTTTGAGGTTGATGCATCCTAATAGTGTATGGTGGGATCTAAGAAAATGCTTGATGTGTAGTGATGTTGTACCTAAAGGTATAAATGTGAGTGTTTGTGTTTCCTAGGCATTCGGCGATTTTTGCAACCGCTCTTCTGTTTAACTGTGGGTTGTAACTGACAGCCCCCCTGCAGATCCACGATTATTGCCCGCTAGGAGATAACTACTATCCTATGTGTTGTAACCTACAGGTGCTGTAAAATTGTGTGCATTGTATTTCAACGGAATGGTCTCCTCATGAAACGTCTGAAGTTTTGTGCATGTTTAACACATGGGAATTTTACAATTGCTTGGATGATTCATTTAACCTTGATGAGTGGGGGTGGTGTTGCAAGCAAGTATGATCTGTGGCATTGCTTAACCAATTGTGTATATTGTTCTGATTGGCTAATAGCAAAAGCAGCCCAACATGTATGGTATTGAATATAGTAGCAGGGCAAACCGAGAAAAAAAATCTTGTAATAGCGCGTTGTCTTGGTCTGTATTCTGTTGGTTTGTGATTTGTAATTATGATGAAAAAACCCACATGAACCATGCACTTTAATCATTAAGTTTGTCATTCCTTTATCATCTGCCATGGAATTCATGGAAGTAGTGATAGAATAGGATTTGTTACTATGGAGAGGGGTCTGCACTATTCACATCACTTATTGTATGGTTTAAATTCAAAGTGCCTTGTTGTGTTAACTATGGAGGCAGGCCTCAATTTTAACTAACACTCGAGTTTCCATTCATTAAAGGCACTATCAGTGATTGCTAAACAGAAATCAAAAAAAATCATCAAATCAGATTTTTTCAATTTTTGGAGCAAGTATAGGTATCCTAATTACCCTGCAGTGATGTACATCAACCTACTACGGAACAAAATCTGATTTTTCAGTATTACTGTCCGTACGGACACTTACTACAAACAGTGATGAATGCAGGGATTCATCTTTGAACACTGGTTGTTTTTTTATAGTTTCTGTAGAATTATTCAGTTGGAAAATATACCACTTTTGTGAGCCTGCAGACTATCCTTCACTTTTTAAGCATTCCTTCAAATTTTAAAAGGTTGTATACTTTGAAATGAATCATGATAGTGTCTTTAAACCAACTGGATTGAACTTGATTTAGCTGGTTTTAAAATGGATTTTACTTGGTTTTTAGATCCGATGCAGTTGAATCACATTTTTTAAAAATCCAGCTCAAATAGTTACCCAGTTAAATCAGATGAAATCAGGTGCGACAAGTAAAATTGGCATGGTTTTTTAAATGCCCTATGTGCAGTGGCTGTCCAGGGACAGATAAAATAGTTGAATCAGAAAATCTTGCAAGAGTACAAGTTATAAATTTTTCTTATCAAATCAAGTTGACTTATGGCTCATGCACCATTTGATGCAATCCACTTTTAATGCAATGAACAACAAGTCAACCTAAGATTTTAGATTAAAATAGTGCTAAGTGATAACTGTGATCCATGGTGTAGTGGGTATGAGCAACCCCTGTCTAGCATAGGGAAATCCCCGGTTCAAATCTCTGATGCAGATGTTTTTTTTTAATGGCCTATATGTATATGCCCCTCTGGGAAAAAGATAGTTGAACTAGTATACCAGTTTAATCCAGTGAAGTCCAGTAGTTTCAATTGGAACTTAGGCAGGAATCACAATCTAATTGTTGATATGTTGATTAGTGTGACCATCTTGTTCTGGTATCATATTACAACCTCTTTGGCAAATTCTATAATATTAAAGGTGCTTGTTCTGATTAAAGACACTATCAGTGATTTGAAAAATATTTGAATTTGCAGAATAGCTTCACAAAGTGAAGATAATCTGTAGAATTCTCATAAGTTACCTTCACACTGAAGAATGACGGAAAAGGAGGAAAACGGCAGTGTTCCAAAGATAGATACGATTTCCCCATTCAGTTACGTGTTGTGTAAGTGTACCGACACGGACAGTATTGACTCTAAAAATTCCGATTCTGTTCCTATTAGGTTGGGTCTGGTCTTATCATTTGCAGGGTATGGTAGGTTACCTGTACTGTTACCTACATGCAAAAAATCTGATTTTTGAGATTTTTTCGTTTTCTGATTTTAGGCAAATCAATGATAGTGTCTTTAAGTATCTCCCCTGATCTGAGGCCTGGCACTTTCAGACACTCACCACCAAGATTTGTGAGTAACAAATTTAAGTTTGATGGTTTTAGATAGAACTAGCATAATGAAGCACTAAACTAGTTGCTAATATGATGCGTTATCATTTAAATGGCATTTTTTGTCTCCAATTTTGAATTATAACCTGAGTCAATAGCCGCGATCACAATCCAAATGGTATGATTCCTAATACGCGCCGCGAAGTCGAGGGCATTGTGAGAGCACAATGACTTCCACAATGACTCCTGCGTGTGACGTAAGCAGAAATGAAATTGTTGGGGCCCCCCGAGATAGACATGGCGAAACAACATTGATTTCCAAATCAAAAATAAACAATCATTTCCCACGTAGCTGGCTGGCCTACCTGAATTGAGCTGAAATTCCATGCCACATGCCGGCGGTTATTATGGAATGGTATCTGTGGTGCACCGGATTACAACATTCAGTTCATTTTCGAACTGAAAACAAAATGGATGGAGACGACAACCCCATTTACTAGCCCATCCTGTCATTTTTAGCGTCGAAGGGAATTAAATCGAACGAGCTACGGAGGGCCTCTGGATCAAACAACCGGCAACAAAAAAGTAATGCCATGATTGATACCGAATCTGGTATGGTCATCAGGGGGGGACTGCACGTGTCATCATCAGGACTCATGACTTCATGTGAGCATCGGGTCTAGCCGATCCGCTGGACAGTCCCAGGGCAGCAGTGGGGTCTTTTCAAGAGTAAAAACACAAGACGACCAGGGGGTACTTTTACCACCAAAAAAAAGACATACAAAATGTAAAATCAGTGCTTGAAACCAACGCTTGTGTTGCGAATCGAGTTTAATGGTACATGCACATTGCACACGCAACTTGCAAGGGATATGAATGTTAATATGCAAATCAAGTCCCGTACGGGCATGTTTGGGATTTCCCCATTAGTTCCCCCTGGATGGGGGGGGGGGGAAGGTGGAGGTGGTGGAAAATAACAATAGGAAAAGGGATTACCAATACAAAGGATAGAAAAAATAACCCAATAAAGGAACTAACCAAAAAATGAACATAATAATAAAAGAGGAAAAAGTTGAAGAAATAACAAAACAATTCACCAAAATAAATTAAACAAATACACAAATAAACAAAATGAATGTACAAATATTTAGAACACAAAAAAGAATACAAAAACCAAATGCAAATTCACAGGAAAAAATAAAAAAATAAAATTATAAACATGTTAAATACACAAAGTGGATTTTAAATGAACAAAAGATAAATACAAAAATGAAATAAAAATTGAAAATGGTGATAATTTGGCTGGAATAATAAAAACAAAATTAAATTATAAAATAACCAAGCTAATAACCAAAATAAATAGCAAATAGATGGACAACTGAACAATTCATAAAAATGAATCGAACAATAAAATAAAACAAAAAAAAACACAAATAAATATAATGAATGTACAAATATTAAAACAACAAATAAAGACAAATAACCAAATGCAAATCACAAATACACAAATGGAAAAATGAATTACATTATAAAAAAAATGTAAATACACAAAGTGGAATAATGAACAAATATATATATACAAAAAAATGAAAAATTGTAGTAAACAGGGATACTTCATAATTTGATGAATATACAATAAATAATATAAATAGACAAGATTGTAAAAAAAATACAAATAGCAAATCAATAGATTGATGAACAATAAATTAATTTAAAAAAAAATCAAATTAAAAATGGAGTAAATAAATGAAATAAATTATTACCAATTATTGTGAAAAGAATGAGACTACAGCGACATGTAAATGGGCCTAGGAAGCTATTTTCAATTTGTTCATTACCAGACTGAGTTAAAATTCAAACTCTGCATGTCTGACTGCGATACATGTAAAACAGTGCCACTGCAAGGTATGAAAATGTTTTGGATGTTCTAAAAATCATGCGTAAATAATACCCATGATACACAATTCAATTGACTATTGTTTTTGTAAAAAAGGCACGGGAACTTTGAAATCCCGACGCGGCACCAGTGGTTATTGGACGGAAAAAACGCGTTTTCACCGGGTTTAGGGAGGCGTGGGACAGCTCATCATTAATGTCATGACTATGGCCATGCATGACTGTGAGATCGATTACGTAGTAGTTTTAGGGATAACAGAGAAAAGTTGAGGTGAAACACTAAAAATAGCTTACCGTACACTTCATGGTATATTTGAAGATTCTCCGACAAGCTGTGCACCTTTGTTACCAGTGGAAAAAATAATTCCAGTCGCGAATTCAAGAAACTCAAGGACTCCCTATCCACTGTCAATGTAATTAGTCGAGACAGACCCGACCAAGCTGGTAAATTGTGATGAGTGCTGATCATAACTTCAGACTGCGCACAAAATCTGCCTCTATTTCAAGCATCCAGATCAGTAAGATTACCCAGGGTTGTTTAACTACGTAGTTGTATTGTAATTGATATCAACAGCCCAAAAGGTGTATAAATTCCAGCTCTGAAAAAAGCGAACATGGGCGGAAACATTTCCTTCCCACACTTTCAGTTTGACACTCGGAATTTGACCCTGAATGGATTACAAAAAATTTCACTTGCACTTTTATGATTGGTCAAAACTTGTTACTGGGATATTGAAGTTTTATTTACTGGGGATTCTTGGAGACTTTACTATTTATATTCGAGGGAGAGGCTATCAAAAAAAAATTGCATGGGTTTTAAGTGAGAGATTTAGTTGGTAGATATAAACTACGCGTTATTAATGACAATATAACTTTGCACATCTTTTTTTGGTCATGTGTGAAATCTTTGGTGTGGGTTTTGGGCCTCGGTATTTTCCTCGGGAGTGACGCTCCCTCGGAAATCGGCCCAAAAACAAACCCAAGGTTTCACCACAAGGACCTCAAAAAAGATTGTGCGTGTATTATTGTCTATATATTAATACCGGTGTAGAAGTTATTTTTTTCCAAAAAAAATGAGAAAAATACAACTTTTATCAGTATATAAAATTTTAACACTCGTTCGGGTAAGTCAAGGTGGTCACAAAAGTGATCGGAAACAAGCATCTTTAATGTCACAATAAACATTTACTAATCGTATCATTGTTGCACAATTCTGCATTCACAACCATCTTAAAAGTTCTTCCTCCTATTCACCAGGTCACATCCTCTCAAACAACAGGTGCTGGAGGCCCGGCCGGGATATTTCTATATAAACCATATTTAATTCAATTCATTGCATTGCTTCTTGTTAGTCTAGTGGTTTCATGTCAATGGTTTCATGGAAAAAGGGAATTATAATACATAAAAGTAGGTAACGTAAAAGTAGTACTTGACATGTTGATGTTATAGAGAAAACATACATGGTACTTAAAACATGTAATTGAAGATGCAAGTATAATGCATTGCACTTAGCATCGAAGCCATCAACAAGTGATAAAGAGAAGTAGAATATTCAAATCAGACGCCAACAATGAAAAGTTAGAAGCTTAAGATCTCAGGTATGAAGTCTTCACTATTCTTTGAAAATAAGAAAAAAGTAAAATCAAGAGTACATCAATTAAAAATGTTTGGTTTGCGTATATTTGTTAACCCGAGCTTGTGCCTTTTTTAATGTTGCCGTACCGTAATCCAATAATCAAACCTTAACTTAATAAGTTCCAGCATTAGAGGGTATAAAGTATAAATACATAGCTTTATTGTAGGAGGGTCTACTTTTGCATGTGTGCATGTCTTATACGGATCGTGTGTTTATGGTTAACGGGGGGACTTTTTGTCTGTTAGTTTTTATGCATGAGACTTTCATTAAACAAAAAAACACCAAAGGCTGGATTTCTCAAGCCATAGTCAAGGAGGGGGCCTATGCTTCTAGCTAAATTTTCTGGAAATATGTTTAAGCTAAATCAAAGAATAATGGCCTGTATACAATCCTCAAGCGCAGCCAGTCCTGGTGCCTCAATTTATGAGGACGTGGTTGAGTAGTAGGAATCGCGTCGTTGATAATCGACAGAGATACTCAGAAGGACTCAAAGGGGGTGGGGGGGAAAGGACGGACGAAGGGGGGGTACAAAATGCAAGGGGAAAGGGCAGCCCGGCGGGAGCCCGAAAAGGACACTACACAAACACACACACCTCACACACACACCCCCCCCCAACACGACACACACTCACCAATACTAAACCACCACCACCACACCCACACCACCCACACAACACCCACACCCACACCCACACACCCCCCACACCACCCACCACACACACACACACATCCTGCAAAGAGCTTACATTGTGGGAGTTTACTTGAAAAATCTCTTACAAAAGACATTTGTTAGACATTTTTCAGAGAAAAAATACCACTTTTCAAAAACTATATAGGAAGAATTTCAAACCTATATAGTTTTGAGAGTTTTCTCTTAAAACGACACTTTTTAATACATTTTTTAATGTTAATTTTTTTAAGTTTTTATCACTTTCTTAGCAGAGGATTGCGCACGAGGCCTATATAGATACTTAACTAGAAAAATCGTCTTTTCTACTCTTTTACGGAATAAAACCTTCATACTAGATTACAGTTTTAATTCCGCGGAGAGGGGGGGAGGGGGGCAGGCCGGGCCGGGGCGGGGGGGAGGGGGGGGGGGGGGGGGGCGGGGGGGTGGGGGGGGTTGCGGGCTATGCCAGGCGGGAGGACGCGGTTGGCGGGGCGGGGGTTGGGGGAAGGGCCCGCGGGGCCCGACAACGTGAGGAGGGGGGCGGGAGGGGGGCGGGGACGGGGGAGGAGAGGGGCAGGTAAGAACGGGGAGGAGGGAGCGGCCCGGCGACGGGAGGGGGGGGCGGGGGATGGGGGAGAGGGGGGGGAGTGGGAGGGGGGAGGGAGCGGATAGGATGGGGGAGGGGGGGGGGGGGGGGGCGGGAGAGGGGAAGGCAGAGCGAGGGAGCGGGGGCGAGCGGGGGGCGGGCAGGGGGTGGGGGGAGGGGATTGCGCGTTGGGGGGGTCGGGGGAGGGGAGGGGGCGGGAGTGGGCCGGGGAGGTTGGATGGAGAGGGGGGGGGGAGGGAGGGGGGGGGCTGGGGGGGTTTGGGGAGGGAGTCCGGGGGGAGAGGGATGTAACGGGGGAGGAGGGAGGGGGGGGGAAGGGGTGGGGGGAGAGCGGGCGGGGGGTGGGGGGGGGGCACGGCCCCGCCGAATAGCCGGGTACAGGTGGGCGCCGGCTGGGTGGGGAAGTGGCTGGGAGGGGGCGATCGGATAAGTGGGGGCAGGCGGGGGAGCGCGTGCGCGCGGCGTGCTGGGGAGCCAAGGGTGCAGTCGGGGGTGGGGGGGGGACGGGGAGGGGACGGGGGCGAGGGACGGGGACGGCCGGGGCGGGGGGGGGGCGGGGAGGATGATTCGGTGGGGGAATGGGAGGGGGGGGGAGAGGGGGCGCGGGGGAGGCGGGAGAAGGTGGAGGGGAGACACCCCAGGGAGGCGGAGCACGGGGCGGCCCGGGACGAGCGGGCCCGGCCGGTCGGGCGCGATGAGCAGCGAGGGGGGGAGGGGGGAATGGGGGCCCGGTGCGATGGCAGAAGCGGGAGGAGGCGAACGCGAGGGCGGCGCCGAGGTAAAGGACGAGGCGGATGGGGGGAGGGGGGGGGGAGGGAGAGGGGGGGGGGGGGGGGGGGGAAGGAGGGAGGAAGGCGGGGCGGATACGGGGGGGGGGTGGGGCAGAGGGGGGGAGGGGGGGGACTGAGAGAGGCGGGGGGGGGAGGGGAGGGGGGAGAGGGTGGGGGGGGGGGGGTGTTTTTATAGTTTATAATTTTTTGATTTTTTTTTTTTTTTTTTTTTTTTTTTATAGGACAATTGAACTAGTAACTCTAGTAAAAATATCCCCCACAATGAAGAAAATACCCACCCACAATGTATAAATACCAGGTCAGAGGTCTCTTTATACTTGAAAATTACACTGCAGAATTGTATCTCTTGTAATTAAGTGCACACACACCCACACACACCAAATGGTATGGTCATAGTTCAGGGAAACAGTCAGTGCAACAGTGTAATATTCCAGTTTTTTAGTTTTGACTGTAGATACTATTACATTGACCAGATGCAACAAGGGCCCCCAACTTGCTGTTTTTCAACAGCCAGTTAACATCCTATATTATTTGCTGCATTGTGAATCCTGCAAATTGTTATGGCCCATAGACATATTAAATCCACATGGACATGTAAAAAAGTCAGATAACAGGCCTGTCATGTTTACAAACATTGATGTTAAACTGTCTTTAGGTATACCATATTGAAAGCAGGGGATTTTATTGTTGATTGATAGTTAGCTGCCAGGTTGTTTGTTATATTAACTCCATATTCACAAACAAAATCAGAGATTCACTAAATCTAGTTACAAATTTTATTAACTCCACATTTCTACCAATTAAAACAGATTCTCTAACCAGTACACTTTATAAACTCATATTCATATCAAATACACTATGATCACTAATTTAGAGATTTTAAAAAATTACCAATGATAACCTCACTGGACATTTCCTTCCAAAGTTGGCAATTTTCATTCATTGTGAAACTCTATTTTTTTGTTCTCCAGGGAGAAGCAAACTCAATAAAACCCTAGAATAGAAACTGGTTCTAACCAGAAAGAAACACACAATAGCGCGCATAGCTGAGTTCAAATTGAGGCACAGATGATCTAAATGGGTGGCCACTATTGGGCCAATTCAAAACTGTTCTTGCTTACATTGACATCCTGACCTCATGGGACAGCATAGCAAATAATTTGTACGACAGTGCTGAGCCCAGGGTCAGGTGATATTGCAGAAGTACTTTAATGAAACAGCAATAGGCATAACTCGAGGCGGAATTGGCTCGAAGTCTGAATGTGTCTGGTCAGACACAGGCACTCCATGATGGAATTTTACAACAGGTTGAGACTTTATTGGTTTATTGCTTGTAGGAAAACTATGCGCTCCTGCCCATGGGGTTAATCAATTTCAGGTGGTTGTTTGATTGTGTTTGAAATAAAACAGCAGCAGTAGAAAAAGAATTAGAAAAATGTGTGTTCAGAGACACAGTTGCCGGCTAAAAAAAAAAACTGAAAATATGAACTGCACTCATTAATTTAAGTTACCAACACTGTCAGTGATCCATTGAAATGAGCCAAACAATTTTCAATTTACTGGAGTAGCTTAAAGTGAAGGGCAATTCTGTATAATACTCCAAATGCAAAATTGAAATTCAATTAATATGCAGTAAGTGTCCATAAGGACAATGACTAAATATATTATTTTGTTCTTAATAGTTTGCTTTTATTTGGTCTTATCCCTTACTATAGTGTATATTAGTATAACTATACATTTTTCAGACATGCAAACATTATGTTTTTTTGATGATTTTTTTTCATTTCTGATTTAGCAAATCATGATTTGCCCTTTCATTGGGGGTAGGTAATAAACTACCTTACAGGATTCGGATGATAGTATAGTAATAATGAAACTTCTATTATTATTCATGGTGCATTTTGTAAGTTGGTGCACATGTCTGGATTGGGAGTATAGTATAATTGTCTAGGTGTGATCGTAAGAAGCTGGTAAGTTAATTAAAAATGCAATACACGAATGGAATACAATAACTGAGGATAAATCGTCAGGTGGAAGACAACAAGGTCATAGCCGCAATAGCTGCATTTGCCAGATGAAGAAAATTCCTATCAAATTTACTATTATGCCAAATCTTTGGTCATGGCTCTTGAAATAGTTCTTCAGACCGCACAGTATCCTTAAGACATGGCAGCACACGATGTATCACATGGAAGGTAGGTATTGCACTTTACAACATTGTTGCAATAAATGACCCAAAATATACTTTGATTATCTGTAATAGGAACATGTAAATTTTGACAATAGACTCAAAGGATATGAAGTAAAAACATTAAGCTTAGCTTACACATTTTGCCAAAAGAAGCAAAAATGAAGCCAAAATAAGCTCTCGCACTCTTCAGTGACCACCCTTTATTCCATCATATATCAAAAGTATATATGAAGACATTTCAAGGCCTTTTAGAGCAGCGTTTACACAACCGGGGGTTTGCAACCCAAAAGGGGCGGTCGCAGGTGATGAGAAAGGGGTCACGAAGCTAAACTTTAATCAATCCAATTTTCATTTTAAAAAAAAATAGAAAAGATTTCATAAAAGCAAAGGGGCTCCTGGTCAATTTACAAATGTTGTTTAAACTGTCCTATGTGGGGGAAAATAGTTTGTGCGCATTTGGGCGCCCATGTAACAAGCGTGCGGAGGAGAAAGTTTTGTCTTGGAAAAGGTCGGGCCTGGGTCCCACATGATAATCATTAAAATGGGGTTGTGGACACAAAAAGGTTGGGAACCCATGCTTAGAGTGAAAGAAATACGTGATATCTACTTTTTCGCAGGCATTTAGAATGTAATCGACTTACTGGCCTAGTCAATAGTGCTGAAGGAGACCAAGCAAGTATTGAGCAGCAAATAGCAGATGTCAGGCAAGCTTTGGATGAGATAGGTCACGCTGATGGAGGATTGATTCATTACCTAAACTGCTACTTCGGGTAGGTAGTGATTTTCTGCTGGCTATTCTTATTCAGTGGGCGGTGTTTGTAAGTAAAAACATGCAATATCATTGGTTGTTGCATATCTATTGTTGTTTATAATCACTGGCAGTGTTTTGAACTCTCACATAGTACCTCGAATGTCAACTTGATAGAGTGCTGAAAAAAAATTCAAAAAAAACAAATTTGAGTCATGCTTTTGTATCTGCGTCCATTACACTGCTTGAAAGCCACCCCCCAGGTTGACGGCATTCAAAAAAATTATTAAGTCAATATACTGAGAGGCAACAAAAATGATTCCAAGTATAAGAGAACTTCTGGAACACAGGGAGTAGTTTGCAACATTATCTGTAACAGGTTCATTCAAGTAGATTAAAGCACTGCAAAGAAATAAAAAACTTAACTTTTTATTTTTTGTATATACTAGTGCATCCCCATGTGTGACCTTGACTATGTGTGGACCCTTTGACCTCAAATTTGTTTCTGTGCTCAGGTCAGCAGTCCTTTGACCAAAATTTGGTAGTCATAAGGCATTTCTATTGCAAATGACCCACAGATGACCTTTTACCTTTGGGTCACTCTGAAACTCTGCAAACATAAGGGTCAGACTGCCCACCATTACCTTCATGCCAAATATCAGCTTTAGTAAAACATAATGAACCTGCATCGTCAGGCAGATCTTAATTTTTTAGTAGTATAGATTTTGTATATGTCTGATATGTCAGAGTAATAGTTCTAGTCTCTGTGTGATCTGGAGTCTGACGAGCCAAGACAACAAAACTTTGACGGGCTTTTATCTATACAGTTGGCTGAGCTAGTATTCTTTTTTATGCTAAAGTGGCTCTCTCGTGTTGTGAGTATGGCAAAAATGATTTCTCTTCTCTAATCACTAAGTGGACCCAAGTATCAGTTTCTTAGCAGCCTTGTAATAGAAATCTTACAACAACATGCTAAATTGCTCTAACTACTGGATTGATCATGAACATAGGGTCTAATAAAATGCAGTGGTCTTTAATAGTTGTTACAGATTAAAGGGGCATTTCGTGATCCACAGCCTTGTCCCCCGACTTACCTAAATATGTTGAGATTTTTATATTCATCTGAACGTTAGCCTTAGTAATCCACGTATGCCCAATCTTACATGCAAATTCGGTCGATCTGTAAGAAATTGCAATTTTATATTTCTGTCTGTGAAACGGACAGAAATTAAAGACAGTAGCCTATGGACCGTGGGTAAACGAGCAATTGCTTATAACACAAAAACCGCAAGTCGGGATCAGCTCAAATTTTGGACTAAGCTTTTCAAGGATATTTAGTGATCAATGAAGAAAAAGAAGGTGCTGAAATCACGAAATGCACCTTTAAATTTGTTTATACATGAAATAAGTTTCCCCTCCAATCTAGTGCCCTATTCAATTCTTGTTGCCACAGTGGGCAACGCGTCTCACATTGAAATTTGAAAAATATCCAGTATATCGTTAGATTGCCTAAAGCACACTTTAAACATGTAACCATTTCAGGTATTGTTGGCATATTCCACTAATCTTGTGAGCGAGGCTGAGCCAGCTGCAGGCAGTAGAGCCAACATTGACCTGGCAAGAGGGACATCATGTGGCGAGGAAGGTTTGAGGATGCAGAGGAGATACGAAACCGGGTACGGCAAAATGGTAGCCCGTTCCAGAAAACCAAAAGCGTGATCCTCAACTGTTCAACAATCCATTGGTAAGCGAATATGAAATCTCTTTAGTGCAAACTGGTAATGTTGTATCCAATTTTTTGCAAAATTTATGTAACTGTAACATTTATTCGATTCTTTGTCATATTTTGACTTCTTCAATGTAAGTTTCAGTTTTAAACATTATTTTGTGACTACAAGGACATTGCAAGTTAGATAAAGCATGTGGTCCATAGAGATTAACAAACTGGCCATTTTTAGTAGTTCCCTACATTTACATTGCGGTCCCTAGTCAGAGATACTAAATAAATCAGATGTATCGTTCAATCAGGACAGTGGTGACTTGGTGCCTTGTAGATCACTGATTATGTGTGGCGCTGTTTTTCAAGGGATTGTTGACTTGTACAAAGTTAGGAATTGTATGGATACAATCTACATCATATTGCCTGGATACAATCTACATCATATTGCATGAAATTAGTGCCTGACTGAAAGTACCTCATAGTTAAAGGTCCATGGCCCGATCGCTAATAGCCTCGTCCCCAGAAACCCCAGATTTTACCGGAAGTGGTCAACATTTTTGTATCAGAAGAAAGGTACTATTTTTCTCATTTACCCTTGAAATCTTATGGCCAAAGGATGTTTGATTTGGAAGTTATAAGCAAAAACGTACCCCATTTTGGTCGACCAATATTAATTTTACAAATCACGTTTTTAGCTCTCACATGAAAACGGATTGAAATATCGGCGCGAAACTTTACATATGGGGTTTTGGGGTGAAGACCAATCTATCAAGATGAAAACTTCACATCCTTAAATCGGGCCATCCCCCTTTAATATGTATCAAATTACCTATGGGTATTTGTGCAGTTTTACCAAGCTGAATACATTAATGAATGTGATCATCAACCAACATTCATAAAACTGACAAAATACATTTGCAATATTTGACTTCTATAAAAATAGGCTTACATTGTTTATTCCAGAAATTGTGTTGTTTTTTAGAAATTTAGCAAAATTATGGCCAGCTGCACATAGCCCTAGATCAGTAAAATATAGTGGTTTCCAAATGATGACACAGTATTTCATTAGCCTTATGAATTGCCTTTTGCTCAAGTTCTGATAGCTCTGCATACAAACAGCATTTACAATTTGACAGTGCTAGAATAGAACACAGGTCAGAGTTCAAAGTTGGACATTATTCTGTGCAACATTGATCTAATATAGTCCAGGACAGAATAAGGCGACCAATCGCGCGTATGTCAAGGTTTGTCAATCAGTGTGACGCGGACTGTGATTGGTTTGAATGTGTATTATGGGCGGGGAATGTTCCAACAAATATAATTTAAAATGTCAAACATACCCTATTTGAGTCAGGTTTTCGACTCTCGGATGCAATAATTTGAATATTCGCAGATTATTCTTCATGGCTGACATTTGTTCTGCACTGTCAGATTACCTCAGACGCGCAATTGGTCGCCTTAATTTGTCCTTGACTTTAGGAGGCTCTGCTACTTGAAATTTAGTTTAGAACTAGTGTTTGAAGGTGGATTCTGTACAGTAATAGCTTCAGGCATAATAAACTCGAATTTGGCATGGTTTAATGCATCTCTGTATTGTTATTTACTCCTAGGTATAAATGGATGGATCCATGGCGAGGCAACCGCAAGCAATACATTAATTACCATAGACAGAAATGTTGGTGTTGCTGTTCCTGAGGTGGAAGCAGCAGAAACAAAGTCTACCCAACTGGAGGCAGAGGCAGAGCAAATACAGACGTATGTCAAACTGTTTGAATTTGTGATTATGTGATGCCTGAAATATGTTCAAGGGGCCATAAAATGCTGGGTTCATTTTAAATGGGTGCACCCTAAATTTCTGTTTAAAATTAATATTTTTTGCATTTAAACACATTAGCCCTCACGTGAAATGATAGAACCTGTACGTGTAAACAGAATGATTGATAATAAACCGACTACAGAGTAGGTTTATTTAGTATACCTTAGTTCACAGTGTTACACCACAAGAAAATACACTTTGGAGTTGATACATTTTGCTTGCATGCTGTTTGACTAGTGTGTCATCTTTGTGGTTATAGTGTTAATGGGTATGAGTATATTCATGTAATAATGAAGTGAATTTGGTGATTCAAAATCACGGTACATCATCAATAAAGGCTAAAATTATAGGATGTCTTTAGTATCATAACAATTGTTTCTGTGCACTGTAATATATTTTTTGCATGTAAGAATGTCTTTTTATTCTTCCTAGGTTGTAGTCTATTAATAGAGAGTAAATTGAAAGGAAATGTTATATTTTGAAAATTAGCCTTTGAAAAATTTGCATTCCATCCTTCCAAAATTGTTTATATACTTTCCTGAAAACAATTTGGGTTCTCCCCCTTTTTCCGAGTATTTTTTGTATATTCCCTTAGAATCTCCCCTCCCTATGTGTAAATATTGATTGGTTCTTAAGGTTCATTTAAGTACTTGCAAAAAAAACTTTAAAATGTAGTTTTGTGTATAAAAATTGATAGGAATTTAGTGCAATTGCACAAAATAATTCCTTAGGATTTATTCATATGGGATATTCTGGATGTAAAATTCAGCCAAGCTGTGTTAACGCAGTTACTGAGTAGGACAGGTGGCCAATCGCACTCTCCAAGGTGGGAAGCAAATGTGATTGATAATAAACCTACTACAGAGTAGGTTTATTTAATACACCACAAGAAAATACACTTTAGAGTTGATTCCTTTTGCTTGCATGCTGTTTTACCAGTGTGTCACCTTTGTGGTTATAGTATTAATGAGTATGAGTCTGTGACATTCATGTAACAATGAAGTGAATTTGGCGATTCAAAATCACAGTACATCATCAATAAAGGCTAAAATTATAGGATGTCTTTAGTATCATAACAATTGCTTCTGTGCATTGTAATATATTTTTTGCATGTAAGAATGTCTTTTTATTCTTCTTAGTTGGCTGTCTATTAATAGAGAGCAAATTGAAAGGAAATGTTATATTTTGAAAATTAGCCTTTGTCACTTCAAGCATTCCCTTCTAGCTTGAAAAAATATGTGTTCCATTCTTCTTCCTAAATTGTTTACATTTAAATTTTCCTGAAAACAATTTGGGTTTTCCCCCTTTTTCTGAGTATTTTTATTTTTTCCCTTAGAATCTCCCCTCCCTATGTGTAAATATCGATTGGTTCCTAAGGGTCATTAAAATGTTGTTTTGTGTATAAAATTGATAGGAATTTAGTGCAGTTGCACAAAATGATTCCTTAGGATTTATTCATATGGGGTTTTCTGGATTGGAAGTCAAAGGTCATCTTGAGGTCATTGTTGAAAAGTGCTTAAAATACTGTTTCAATATACATTCCTCTAATGGCAGAAGTCAGTTGTCAGCTGTCAGAAGTCATTAAGAGGTCAACTTAACAAC
>JAMKCH010082659.1:0-12530 GCA_023653785.1 Ophioderma brevispina | reverse complement strand
ACAAAGTAGTGGATTTCTATATAACGACTCGATTTCAGCTTATATTTTCAACACATTGTTTAGTATAAATGGACAAGCATTGTGTATATGCAAAAACACAATTTGTTTGCAAATTGGAGGGCGCCCCTCCCTGGAAAATCCTCTGAAGGTCGAGCCTTTAATATAACCTTCATTCATCCCACTCATTCTTGAATTTTTTTTTTTGGGGTTACAAATTGACTTCATTGACTTGTATCTGAAAGCCAATCCCACACAATTAATAACGCGAATAAGCCTTACCACTATGAAGCTTCACCAAGACTGGTTGTGTAGCTTTGCTAGGCTCCTCCCAGCCTGCCGCTTTCTCTGCCACACCCTAAACTCATACTCATGTCTTCGGCACAAGATCGTTCACTTTAAAAAAAACATAGTACTCCTTCACAGCACTCTGGTAGCACGCACCCAGTTGTCCTTGCAGCCTTCCTTCTTCTCAATGATGTACGCCTGTGATCTTACCACCACCGTCAGATTTGGGTGGAGTCCAGTTGAGAACAACGGATTTGTCTAGAAATGTTAGAGACTTCCGGAGTGCTTGGTGCATCTGGTCGGCTTCACTGCATATGTAACTGGGGTGCTAGGAGATCCGAGTCCAGCTCCTGTTTTTCAGCAACAATTCTGAAATCACAGTCTTGTCCTTCTGGCAATGCTTTGGACAGTGGGTGAAGTAGTTGCCCTGTGATGGAGTCCTGTGGTGACTTTGCTCCATCTAGTGCTAAAAATTTGTCCTTCTTTCGCAACAACGTAGCCATTGATTTCTGCACCACCATCAGACTCCGGTGGAGACCAGGCCAAGTGACCTCATTTTGGTTTTCTCCTGTTTTAGTTTCTGGTGCACCTCTGTAGCTCCAGAGCATCCTGAAATAATTTATTATTCAAAATTGGCATGATTAAGCATCCAATAGGCAGTAATTCCTACAGTTTGATGATGAAAGATTATATCTTATACCCTTTGGGGTGTCCTTGGGGCACTGGGGGTCCAGGTTTTCTAGGAAATCAGTTTGATTTCCTATAATATTTAAGTATAGTGTTCGTCAGTAATTCCTTGGAACAAAATTCTGGCTATGTGAAACCCACTAATAATCTTGCCAGAGACTAATCAATAATAATAATAATAAGAAGACAAGAACTTGTAAAAAGCGCCCCCTACTTGCCAAAGGATAATATAGTCCGCCGTAATAAATGGTTTGAACTAAGGCGTACGCAGGACCGCTTGGGTGCGGACCTGTACACTGGCGTCTCGCGGTCTATTTCAATGTTGTGTTTTTTACGCGCTGTTACGGCAGTGCGACCTTTTACCGCACACATGCAGCAAATTGTTCGAATCAAGTTTCAACATTCTACTTTCAGAGTATAGGTGAAACTAGAAAGAAAGAAGAAAACAGAAAACTAGATGTTGGCGAAAAGGTGTGTATTTTAAGAAGCTTTTTTGAAAGAACATGATGACTTTTGCTCTCCCTTGATGGCAAGGTTTTCCAGAGACGAGGCTATTGATGGAAAAAGCCCCGTCTCCAAAACTCTAAGCGACGTGTGAGCGAACATTTTCCATACCAGCCAGCAATCGGCAAAAAATCCTTTTTGAGAATCTTGCCCATATAGACCAGCAAAGTTTTTAAAAAAAAATATGTTACAGTGGCCCTCTATTGGCCAAATCTTCCATAAAGAAAAGGTAATAAAATAATTTGAAAAGAGAATTCTTGTTTTGCCCATAAATGGAATTTCAATAATTTCCGCAATAGGACGTAGCTTGCATCAACACATCATTAATCAGTTGTCAAAACGGTGCGCTTATTATATTATCCGTTGTTTTTACTCCTCTGGTTTTGTCATAATACACATGCCTTTCAAACAACTGGATCATCAGAATAACAATCAACAAAAGTTATAATACCACTAAATATCCTACAAATATGCAGGCAACATCATCATATGGTAATTTATTAAATCATCGACAATCTTACCATATGGAGCTTACAGCTGTAAACCTAGTAATCACCTTGGTTTGCCCACTCCAGCTTTGTTCTTTTGTTGCAAGCACCCTGAACTCATACTCAGATCCCTCTGTCAAACCAGTCACTTCATAATTAGCTCAGGGGTCTTCGTGTCTGCCCATGGGTGACCAGCGCAGCATGTATCTGTCCTTTCTTTCTATTACATAGCTGGTGATAAGGATAAAACCGCCAATCTTTGTCAGGTGGAGTCCATGTAAGAGTCATTGTGTTGCTGTTCGAATGTCGTAAACAACTTGTGTGTGCCTTGGGCTTCAGGTTTTGTCTGTTATTGGGATGAAAAATGGGGAAATTGTTGAAAAACAACAATTCTTTAGATATATCCAAACAGACACTCCACCAACATAGGGAAAACATGAATAAACAAACACTCCCAGACAACGTCCAACACATACAACCAACGTTTCGGCCTGAAAATTTCTTTAGCCAGGTTTAAAGGTTCTATCATTGATTTGGTAAATTACATCACTTCTTAAAAAATTATTAAACAATAACAAAAAATATCAGGTTTTGCCTGCTTGTAACGTATCCCAGCATACCCTTAACTAAAGCAACCTATATAGGAATAAATTTGATATCTGAGTCATTACTGTCTGTATGGACACTTACTACTGCAACACTCAACAGAATGCAGATTTCCTATCTTTCAACTCTTGCTGTTTTCTTCCTCCTTAAACTCTTATTTTCTTTTTTCTTTCCTTCTATTATCACATTTTTTCATTTGTAAAAATACCTTATGAAAATTTCGCAGACTTATCCTTCACTTTTAAGTTACTTTCAACAAATTGGACATTTGGGTGGATCACTGGTAGTACCTTTAACCCCTTGAGCCCTTCCTTTATGAGTGGTTTTGAAATTGATATCTGAACTTGATGGTAAAGTTAAGGGCAATATAATTGCTTGGCATGTCTTTCTTGGGTGCAACACACATCACAGTGTTTTTTCAGTCATGCGCTCCATGACCTGTCACAACATTTTAATCAAGTAGTTAATAATAATCCTGTTTCCTAGATTTATCCCAAGGATACCTTTTAAAAGCATCTTTTTGTGGTGTTTTTTTCAACTATTGCACAAACTGGTAATTTGGCCATAAATAATGAAATATCCCCAAAATAAAATGACATGGAGTTGGAGATACTCTGAAGACGTTTGTCTTTATTTTATCCACATCTCAGAATTATTCAAAACACATTATGTTTTATAAATCATCTAACATCTAACTGAAGCCTGATTTCCTTTCCAATCTTGACTGAAACATATGCATTTCCCCTTCTGAGAAGTGAATGCCCCATTACCATAATTACAAAATTACAAACACAAAAAAACAACACCCTAAAAAGATAATGGTCTGACCAGTGACCCCAGGTCACACCCTGTCGACCTAGCTCTCCTCGATTTCCGTTTTGCTCAAAGCCCACCGGACACGCAATACATATCAATGCCGGTGGGGCGGCCCTGGAAGTGGGAAGTCAACATTGGAAAGGAAATCAGGCTTCAGTATAAGAATGATTTATAAACATAATGTGTTTTTTGAATAAATCATTACACTGAGCTGATTTGCTTTACTACAACCACTTTTGACTGAAACATATGCCATTAACCCCGTTGAATGAATTTTTCAATCAACACCAGAGTGACCCTCACTCAGACGGAGGTGGAAGCATGAATATTTCAGAGCAGGCACAAATTTGCAGCCAAAGGCCGACCTAACACTAAACAAAAGAACATCTGTTTAAAGGCCTAAAGGTCATTACATAAAACTAATCGGGCACTAAACCTCACCTGACAAACGGAATACTCCCGGGGCGAGCGTCACAGTCGGCACCAGAAAGGAGACTTATGTAATAGTGAAGTTTGAGTTTTATAGTGTTGTTTCTGCAGGAGCGCCCTCGCAACGTTCTCTTGAGGAGTTTGTTACGTTTCTGTAAGTAAACTGACGAAAACGTTGTGGGAGCCCTCCACGACTGCCTTCGCATATCCTCCGGCAATACTGATTTCCGCGTGGGTAGGGGCCCATGACGACGAGATATTAGGAACCGAATGGGCTCGAGCTTGTGAAGCTTCCTATCACCGTTTGGAATCATAATTACAAGTACAGCGCTAATCCATCTAGCAATCGTGACGCGGACCCATGGGGGGAAGCTGTGTAAGAAACAACGAGACGTTCGTGCCCCTGAGCGGACAGTTTTACGGTTGTAGTACTCCAGGGCACGAACGGAACACCACAACGGCGATCTTCCCGCACCGAAGAGGGGACCAGCACATTCGGGTAAGATAATGGTAGATTGTCGGAATAAGGACGAACTCGTTCTTTGCCAGAAAGTCCGGCCTGAAGAACAATTTGACTCCTGTCCCGAGAGAATTCACAGAAGTCCAGGACGCTGCCATAGAGATATTCTTGATCTCCTCTAGCATCGTCTCCCAGAGGCTAGAGCGCCCAGAAAGACCGTCTTGATGGTGCCATGTTTTAGTGATGCCTCACCCTCGGTTCGAAACGGAGGCTTCACCAAAAAGTCTAAGACAGTGGTAAGGTCCCAGAGGGAGGGACCGTCTTCCCTGGCCGGATGTTCGTGTGTTAAACCTCCCCTCTAGTAGGAGACGGATCGAGCCAGAAATCGTCATTAATGGAGCATCCGTCGTGAAACCCCTATGGATCGCTAAAGATAGCCCGGACTGTATTTTCTAACCGTCGAGGGTTCAAGTCCGCTATCGAAGCGACCAGTGAGAAAGTCAGCGATCCCGGCTACAGATGCCCGAGTCGGAGACAACTCTCGTCGCTCACACCATCGGAAGTAGGGGGTCCAGACGCTTAGAGTAAGCGCCATGGTGGACTTCCTTCCTCCCGCTGATATGAGCGGGAGCCCTCTTGCGAAAACCAGAATCTCGGCTCCTGCCGGGTAATGGCCACGCAGTCAACGCCAGATGGTCCAGCCGACAGACTGGCGCTCCCATCCGTCCGGAAAGGACACTAGGTCCGGACGCTCGGTAGAACGCATCGGCAGAGCGCCAAGCGCTCCACCATCGGACGAAACCAAAGTGTTTTCGGCCAGAGAGGAGCGATGAGGATGACCGGCCGCTTTCCCGCCCGATTTTTTCGAAACCACAATGATGTAGAATCGGAATCGCGGGAAGGGCATAGGCCGTGAACCCCTTCCAGTCTATCGCCAAAGAGCGTAGACTGCGTACCACACAACCCGGGTCCGTGAGTCCGGGTGCAGTACATAGGGAGCTGGTGACTCGGGTTCGAGGCGAACAGGTGGATCTGAGGAACATATAATCTCCCGAAGATCTCCCGCACGACCTCTCGGTTCCGTATCCATTCCGAGCCGTCATCCTGCTGCCTGGCCGGCCGCGAGACAGATCGTCGGCAAGAAACAGTTGACGGCTCCCGGAATGTGTACTGCGGACATCGTGATGGCCGGATCCTACACCGACGCTATATCCCGCATGGCGTCGAGGCACAGGGACCGTGACCGAGTCCATCCGGCCCTGGCTTGTTTGATGTAGGCCACCACGGTGGAGTTTGTCCCGACTGTACTAGGACACTGGAGTGGGTCACCATCGCCTCGAGTGAGCTAGGGTACGTTCCACTGCCCAAAATTCGAGGCGATTGACATGGGGCCTGAGCCTCAGTCCGGGACCACGTCCCCGCGGCGCAAAGGTCTAGGGTGAAACCCCCCCCAACCCGACTTCGACGCGTCCGTGTGATGACAATATCGACGGGAGGCACAGGGAACGAGATCCCCCTGATTCAGGTTGGGGCGTGATACCCACCATGCCAGGTACTCCCGGATCCCTGCATTGATAGGGCTCAGACGGGAATCTGGGTGCTGGATCGGCCTGTAAGTGCCCCGCCCCGGTTTGCATTTGAAGCACCTCATATGGAAGCGGCAGTACGGGACCAGGTCGACTAGACTGGCCATCAAGCCCTAGAAGGCAAAGCCAGTTCCGAGCGGGGGCCTGCGTAAGCAGCTGCCATGGATGTCGGGCAGTTTGAACCACGACATTCCACAATGGCCTCTCGCGGCCCGTCGGTTTCCTCTGCCATGCCCTAAGCCGTTGCAGCCGAGCACCCAGATACCTCAGGTCCTGTGAGGGGGGTTTAGGCCCTCGACTTGTCGAAGTTGACAATGGAGCCCAACCTCTGCACCACCTGGATGGTACGGCTGACCATGTCGGCCTTCGCCTGGGGCGACGGACCGTGATTCAGCCATTCGTCCAAGTACATGCAGAGGTTGACCCCTGCCGCCTGAGGAAAAAAGAGGCGCCCACTTCCCGGGTCACCATCGTGAAAACCCTGTGGAGAGTGGAAAAAAAAAATGTAATCCGAAGGGGAGGCACCGTCCACGATCGTACGACTGGCCCTCGATTTGAAATCTGAGCCAGCGTCGGTCGGATTTTTGCGACTGGGACGTGCAAGTAGGCATCCTTCAGATCCAAAGACGACGCCCCGCTCCCCTCAAAGGACAAAATCGCAGGATGGACGCGAGATTTTCCATCCTGAACTTCTTAGGCCTGATGAACTGATTCAAAGGCTTCAGGGTTCAGGATGGGACGCCCATCCCCGGTCTTTCTTGGGGGCCAAAATAACGTCGACCAAAAAACTCCCTCGGGTTTGGGGGAAGGGGGGGTCGACTGGGAAGATGGCACCCTTCCGCAAGAGCGCCGGACCCTCGTCCCGAAGAAGCTGAGTCTTCGGTTCCCCGGAAGGGGGTAGGTCTCGGTGGGAATTCCCGGGGGTTCCCGCTGTGAATTCCAATCGGTACCCCCCGTTCCACCACACACATCAGCTCCAGCACCCAAGCGCGGGGGAGATTGCTGGCCATTTCCCTCGCGAAGAATTAAACGGCCGCCCACCGGAGGTGGTAAGGCCCCCTCCCCTCCCGACGGAGAGAACCCCCGCGGCCGCCGTGGCCCCTCAGGACTGAAGACATTCTTCCCTTCCCAGGCCGCCTTGCTTTTGGGAGGGGGTCGCGTCCTCGGCCTGGCCCCGTGCTTCTGGTAGAAGTGGCCGGAGCTGTGGGCTTCTGGGTTGCTGAGGCGGTGTCGGCTTCGCCTGCGTGGGCGGAACGGCCGGCTGAAGAAGAGCGAGAACGCTTCAATTTCTTCTTCCTGGCTGAAGATCCCCGAGATGAGATCTTCGCCTGAGCATCCTTGGGAGCGCCTGCTCCGACTCCACACGTTCCGCAGACGCAAGCATTGAGTCACCGAACGAGCCACCGAAGAGGACGTCCCGCGACTCAGGCTTGGAGAGCTCCGATGCAAGATCGGACCTCAAGGTGGGAGTGTGAACAAGGCGTTTCTCGCGTCGCAAAGAAAGAAGCTGAGGCGACGCGCCAGTGACATTGAAGCCTCCGTCTGCCGAGTCACTAGCGTGGCTAGGACAGTCAAAGATCGGAGGCTTCCGAGGGAAACCCCACCTCGCCCAACGAGGATCCTGATGGTCGTGTGCGAGGACCCATGGAGAAAGCGCCTTAGTCTGACGCCAGAGGTCCCACCACCGCCAGGTCCTAGGATGCCATCAGCCTGGTCCCTCCCTGGAAGGGTGCATTAAGCAGCCGGGGCATCCCTTGCCTGTGGCAATTGGCCTGCTAGGAGTGGCTTCGAAAGATACCCATATCGGGTCCCTCATGGAAGGAGGTCGTCGTCCCCATTCGTAGTCCTCAACGCCCTGGCGAAAGATTTCATTCATTCCCGGGTACGATGAGATCTTCTGAGTACCTCCCCCCGGACCGCTTCCACCGAAGACCTACGTCCTGTGTAAGCGTCAACAAGCCTGGATGGACGCTTCCCGGATGGAGGATGGGGTAAGCCCAGATTGAGCTTTCCCTCCTCCTCCACGGCCGCTCAGGCGCACAAGGCAGACCGAGAGACTCGGCCGCCTGCGCAGCAACATGAGGGGGGCATGCGGGTAGAGTATCCAACCTCCTCTCCTCTGTCCATCAGCTGCCGCGGAAACGTCGTAAGGCTGCGAAGGTGGTATCACCTAAGTTGACTCACCTTCCGAGCCCGGAGTCCGCCCCGCCGGCGCTGTCTTCCGAAACGTTGGAAGTCTGCGGCCGGTAGAGCCCTGAGAGCCGGAGCAACGGACCGAGTGGAAGAAGGCGGAGGGCCAAGCGTCGCCACCTGGGCGGCGAAACCAAGGCCTCCCGCAGGGACAAGCCATCTGGTATAGATAGGCTGAGCAGCAGTAGCCATGAGCTCGACTGCGCCCAGCCCGACCCTGACGAGGGTACAGACCGAGACGGCATGGGGGCGACACCCCAAGTCCCAGGCACGTAAGCCGAAGGGTAATGGACGGGTACCACCCGCCCTGCCCGGCCCGGTACCAAAAGCTGTACCTCCTCCTCTTTGTGGCCTCTCCCCGACTAGAAGAAGTTATCCCCCCCCTTGCATCCCATCTTCTCCCCTTCCCGCCTACGTGTGGTTTCGAAAGCTGGTCAGAAGCCAGCCGCCGACAGCCCACCTGGTGCCAGCGGCTGTGCAGCCGACGGCGGAGGCGCGGAGTGAACATATCATAGCCTGGAGGGGGCTCCCGCATGCGGGAGCCCCCGGGTCGAAAGACCCATACCAGACTGACCCGCCCCATCAGTCCAGCTCGACTGGGAGGGTACTGCCACGTACGGGGATGCAGCGTAAACCTGAGAAGGTAGGCTGCCGCGGGTACTGAGTCCCTGCAGGGGTATGCCATGACAGCTGCCCTGCCGTTACGCCAGTGGCCGGGCACCCACCGGGTACCCCCCCAAAGGCGGACCCGCCGCGGAAGCAGGCGCCGTCTGACAGCCTCGCACCCCATCAGGCGTACCCGCATGAGAGGACTGAGCCAACCTAGTCAGCTGGGGCATCTTCGGAGGCCAGCCCAGCGGAACGCCACTCGCTACCCCAATCCCCGAAGGGCCCGGTGCGGTGTGCGGCGCCTGCTGAGGAGGTACTGCATGACTAGCCAGGCCAGAGATGCGGGTGCAAGCGAGCTTAGTCAACACCTGCGGCGTCCCGAGAAGGGTACCGAGCCAGCGCACCCCAGGGTTAGCCTTGACAAACCCCGAAGTAATGGCCGCCGTAGTCGCGGTAGAAGGGCCCGAAGACACCGTTACCCGCAACTAGTTGGTGTGGATAACACGAACGGCGATGGATTCAGCCCGGGCGACCCTGGCACTACCATCACCTCCACCACCACGAATGCCGCGGTCTACTGCCAATCCCCCTGGGGATCGGCAGCGCATACCGCGCCAGCCTGCACCGGGAGCAGCCCCTCAGAGGCTGAACCAGGCGAGCCATCGGCCGATGATACGCTGAGAGGGCCCGAAGCCACCCCATCACCGCTTCGCGAAGTAGCCGAGGCTACCACCACCTCACCTTGGGGAGCACCCAGAGCAGCGGCGACTGCCTTGGACGCACTCCCCGGCCGGAATCCCGATCACCACCACCCCCCCCCCCCTCACCGGGTGTACCGCAGCACGAGCCGGCGTACCCGATTCCTCATTCTGGCCCACTGAGCATCCTAAGTCCAAGACAGAAATAGGAGCACCTGTCGGATGGCGGGAACATGATGCCTGTGCACATACATAAGGGATGGGGGGTCCCATTCATTAATGGAGCCGGGCAGCTAACGCAATTGGCGCCGCATAACAAACGGGGTGTGCGTGAGTTGCTAGATGGAATAGCGTGCGCAATAAAAACCGTAAGAAAAATAACCAGCGTGCCGTGGATGTCTCCCCCCCCTCCCGGTACTCAACGTCAGACAACAAAACCAACTCCGGTAACTGAGTCAACGAAACATGTTAAAGAAATTTTTCAAAACCCAAGTTTTCACATAATTTTATTAAGCGTATAACCCCAATAACAACCACAAACAACAGGCAAAGCATAGAATAAATAATACACCACTAACCATATAAATTGGTTAGCGATGCAAGCCCGATAACCAGATAACATAACAAACTCACACATATAGTCCACAAGGCAGTCCAAGCCAGGCAAACACCGAGTGCGTCATGGGCTGGCTGCCTTTGGTTTTAACCTTGGATTTCCCCCCGCTATAAAAACAAACAGATCACATGACCGCAATGGCGGCAAAAAAGATACAAACACGATGTCTCCGACGTTGTAAAGTCTCCCGTTTATTCCTGCCGAAAGTGCGTATAAATCCATATAATAATCCAGTATATATTCCAGATAGGTTTGGTATAGAAGTAGTGGAGTAATTCTTATGATATGACCCTACCGTCCATCAAAATCCCTCAGTTAATTTTGGCTGTAATTTTTTAGCAGAGCTGCGGTACACGCGTCCGTCTTGGTTAACAGTCAAAACGGAATTGAGGAAGATCTAAGGTCGACATGGGTGTACCTGGGGTCACTGGTCAGACCATATCTTTTTAGGGGTGTATTTATGGTAATTTGGGGCATTCCCACTTCTCAGAAAGGGAAATGCAATATGTTTCAGTCAACATTGGTGTAAGGAAATCAGTTTCAGTGTATGATTTAAGCTCTTAATTCCTCACTCACCATATGGAGGTTTGGCCAGAGTCGGTGTTGATGGCTCACTTTTGTTGCTCTCCTCCTACACCAGCCTTTGTTCTCAGCACAGCACTCACACGGTACAAATACACCGTGCCTTCTGTAAGTCTTTCACACCTTCCTAGCTGGTCGCTGGCACGACTCACGGTTGACAAACGTAACCCACCCGGTGCCAAGCTTTCGTTCTTTTCAACAAAGTAGCCAGTGATTGGTGGCCCCACGTCAGACTTTTGTGGATCCCCATGAGTCAGCAGAGTGGTGTCTGTGATGTCTGCTCCTCTGGTGTGCCAGGTGGGCCTGTGGTTACATCTGGAATAACTTATATTGATGACATTTGATGAATTTGGTGAACACTTACATTTAATTGATATTTGTGTTATTTTGAACAAAATCTTTTTCACATTTGAATTGTTTCTTGATATACTTACCATTGGATGACAGCAATTGACATAAAGGAAAATATTTGTATGTACATATTATTCATACTAAAATTACACACAGATGAATCACAATCACATCTTTTGTCCTTTGTCCATATCTGGGCTACTACTGGCTAACTTTCCCTCTACTACACACTGAGTGAAACTTGTATCATAGATGATTGGGGCGCAGTGGTTTATTTTTTAAGTGAACACAAACCAAATTGGTTTTCATGACCGATCCCCACTTCTTAGTAAATTTGTAGCTTGATACTCCTAAATTTCCTAAATTTCCTTGTTTCCTGAAATTCGCTTCTGCTCACTGCTCAAACAAGGATATGTTAATCTTCTCTGTTTCTTCTGTCTCTGTGGCAAAGATTAAAATTACCATTAAAACTGTAATATTTCTTTATACACTCCACAGCGAAGTCAGTCCAGGATGAGATTAAGTGTAATACATCCTATAGCACAGAGCTACAGACATTTGTAACCCCTCTGAGTACTAAGATTTGAGTGCTTTCTGTGACAGCCTGAAAACTTGATTCCTAAGTGCCGCAAACGGTGCCTTAAGGAGGGGGAAAACTAGACAAAGACTACAACATGGTCAAATTTTGAAATTGATCCAGTCCCCATGTTGAAAGGAATACCATGCTATTTTTGTCAAAAAACATAACTTTTTTTCCAAAAAGGTAAGTTTGTACTATCTGCAGCCTAAAGTTTTGGGGGAGTTACTAGGCCTAAAAACAGCAAAAAATTATAAATGGTCACTTCAGTTTGACGGATCAAATTTTCAAGTTGCTCGGGTTTGGATAAAAAATGATGCATAATTGATGAGGCTCATAGATAAAATAAAGAATGTTTTATGAAGGGTCTTAAACAGCTTACTCTACGGTACTTGCCAAAGTAGGGGAAAACAAAGTCAAGCCCCCATTGAATGCAATGGACATAGACCTTTGGTGCCCCCTATATTGGTAACTAGCATTTAAAGGTGTTTGTTCGATTCTTTTGTATTGTGTTGGCCTAACTTCGATATGAGATCCTGGCACGTGCAACATACACCCCATCAAGTACCGTGGGAACAAACTTGCGGTTTTGATTGTAGACTCAATAATGCATGCTGCAAAACCCTATTCAATCCTGTGCTAATATTATGTTAAGCACTAAAATGGCGGTTTTCCTGTTTATATCTTGGGATGAAATGGATTTTTGGGTGCCCCTCAAATTTCAGAACGTTCAATGAGAAAATATGGCCTTCATCCGATATCCAAAATCGCTACTACTGCCGGGTAATCAGGGGTCCCAAAGACGATCGGACACACGCAACCTTTAAGACAGAAAAAAGCACCTCCCTAACTAACTATAGCTCAACTTTTTCAAGCACTTTCAAATGTCCATGTTTTCGTTCTAAGCTTTAAACCTCACCATAGGTGGTTTGGGCCTAACATGATTTTGGTGGCCAATCACTGGCTTGCCAACTCCTGCTTTATTCTTCGGTGCAGCCACTCTTAAATGTATACTCCTCCTCCCTGGGTCAAAATCAAGTGATGTG
>JAMKCH010082658.1:0-12365 GCA_023653785.1 Ophioderma brevispina | reverse complement strand
AACTCCTGTGGGGGGGGGGGGGCACAAGCAAAATAAAGAAAATCTTTTTTAGACATTCAGCAAGTGCTCTTTCTAATGACATAAATTACAAGGAATCAAGCTCATTCTAAATAGGAATAAAATGCAATTTCCTATCCCAGGCAGACAAGCCCTGCAATGAAACATGGTAAATGCTAGATAGCAAATACATGTATTACGACAGAGACAGTCTATAAAGACACAAGTGTAATATGCAATGACTGTCGTAAAGCTCTTGCACACTTTGGATAGAAGTGGAATGCAAATGCTGATATCTTAAGAAGAGTAGATTATATTGGTATCAAAATACTAGATTTTGAGAACACTGAATCTGAATTTATAGACAAGGGGTTTGGCTTTTTTTCCAGCCCTGGGTGGGCATAGGATGGATGGGTTGTCAAGCATCCCTTCTTTCAGGTCCCAAAGTAACTACCTAAAACTGCAGATGTATACTGCCCCAGATACTTATGATTTGGTGATTTTAGTACTAGATTTATTTGGACAATGTTGTGGATAACCCAAGAAAGCCTCTACAGGAAGCTTATTTCCATTGGGGTCCATTTTACCAGGATGAAATTGGGACAGAGGTAATCTCCCTACCCTTTTCGACACTGACTGTGATGTGCATGCACAGTTATGACTCCCTGTATGTGATACCAATGGCTTAATATCCCCTCCGAAGGATGGAGTATATCATGGTTCATTTGCCCAAGACCAAGCAAATTCCAATCACCTACATCTCCTAGTACGTTCCCATTCAAGCCTGACTTAATGCCTTTTCATTTTCTACGCTCGATTTAGCAATATACCTACGATACCCACTGGAAAATTTGGCAACCCCTGAGTGCGCACACGTCAGGGGCCAATGATCTAGCAACACTGACTTCTCATTTTGCTACGCTCATAGCAAGTTGTGTGCTCTTATGTGCCTTGACGGATTTATAGCTTACTCACCTATCTCACCAAACTACTGTTTTTCTATGCATTTTTTTCTGGACAATTTTGGTTCGGTTGCTGCTTCAGCCCATCCCAATTTGTTGCAAAACTGCGTCCGTTTAGGTGAGTCAGTGTGTGTACTTTCCGCAAAAAGATGGCGGCTAGTTCACACATGTGTTTCAAGTGTCTGCCTCGGGTAGACCCCTTCAAGTAATTCCCACATTCATCCAGCGCTTGAGTTGGGGAGCTTAGTGTGCTAGATGGTTTCCTGAGTATTTTACTTGCTTTTTTTCAGCGTCTACTTTGCTGTTTTTTCGCTGTCCCTTTCACCCTATGCTACCGGTAAGGTCCCGGTAACGGAGCCATAAAGTATATCGGCCGTCCGGCCGAAAGTTCATAACTCGGGTTCTGCATCGGAAAACATGGTTCGCCATCTGCTTCATGTGCCCGGGGGCGGTTTGAGCCCCCACCGCTGCCTCCGTGGACTTACGGGTCGGCGGGTCAGTTTATTGGTCCTCCCTCACCGGGGGCCCACTACCGTTATTACGGCCGGCCTTACCGTTCACGGGCATACTTAGACTGGTGAACTCTTTTTTCAGCGGCCATTTTGGAAATTTTACCGGTGGATTTTAACCACGTAGACTCATTTGGCTCCGAACTAAACATCTCGTTGCAATACGGCAAGTTTTCTTTCCATATTTCAACATACCCTGAAACCAGAAGTATGTGCTTTTCTATGGGAGTTATGACTCAACCGCGTTTTTCTTTCGGTTTTCCCCGGTTGCGGGGGCTCCATCTTCCGTTATCACGGCCGAGCGGGTTACCGTTATGGTGGGATTTTCGGCCAGTGACACTGTTCGGCGCCATTTTGAATTTTTTGCCGACCGACATTTTACCGCTTAACCTCATTTTGTTCAGAACAAACATCGCTGTTTCGATATAACAATTTCCATTCCATCTTTCAACATACCCCGAACCGGAAGTACGTGCTGTTCTATGGGAGTTTGGTTCCAATGGGATTTTTTCGCATATTGAGCGGGTCTTACCGGTTCATCTCGGTTGTTTTGGTCTAGGATGGACTCAATTGTATACTAGGCTAGTTTTATTTAGAAGAGATCTCCCGGTTATGGTCCTTAAATTTCTAACCGACTTGAGTTCTCTCTTCTTTTTGTCTTTCCTCAATAAACTGGATTTTCGTCTCAGAGACCGAGAAGGAGCCCAGCAACCCATTGTAGGGGGTAGCAGCCAGGAAGCAGCCACACGTCAGAGCCGCATCTGTGCTGATGTTTTTCCGGATTCCTACCGCCCACCGCCGCCCTGCCGATGACCGCACCGCCCACCGAGTACCCCGCTCCCCCACCGGCGGAATACCGTGGTCACCTCGGAGGCCGTTCGGGTAGCCGAAGCGCTGCCCAGATCACCGCATGAGCCCGTGACCCGCCGTCCGAGATCACCGCAAGAGCGGTTCCGGAAGCTGTGCAAGCCTTGTCGGATCACCGCACGAGCCGGTCCGGAAGCCATGGCAGCCTCGGGATCACCGCAAGAGCCGTTCCGCTCCCGGAGCCGCCGTCGGGATCACCAGCAAGGGCCCGTTCCCGGAAGCCGTGGTCAGCCGTCGGGATCACCGCGAGAGTTGTTTCCGGAGCCGACCGCCGTCGAGATCACCGCACGAGCCGTTCCAGCCGTGGCATCCGTCGTGATCACCGCAAGAGCCGTTCCGGGAGCCGGACCGCCTCCGGATCGCTGCAAGATCCTTTCCGTACGCCGTGCTGCATGCCGTCGGGATCACCGCAAGAGCCGTTCCGGGAGCCGAACCGCCGCGGGACACCGCACATAGCCGTTTGAGGCGTGACCGCCGTCGGGATCACGGCAGATCGTTTCGGGAGCCGTATCCGCAAACCAGCCGCCGACTACCCGACTCTCCACCGCCGGAAAGATGGGTTCTTCCCGTCAACGGGGCCCCACTACCGTTATTACGGCCGTGCCTTACCGTTCACGGGGATCCTTAGATTGGTGACAACCTCTTCCAGCGGCAACACCACCGAGGCCGCCGGGATCACCGCAAGCACCGTAATCACCGCAAGCGCCTGGATCACCGCAAGCGCCTGGGATCACCGCAAGTGCCGGGATCACGGCAGGCGCCGGTATCACCGCATGCGCCTGGATCACCGCAAAGCAGCCTGGGGATCCCGCAACGCCGGATCACCGCAAAGCCGGAGTCACGCAAAGCCGGGATCACCACAAGCACGGTATCACCGCAAGCGCCGGGATCACCGTAAGAGCCGGGATCACCGCAACGCGGGATCACCGCAAGCTCCGGGAGCACCGCAGCGCCGGGATCACCGCAGCGCCGGGATCACCGCAAATCCGGGTTACCGCAGAGCCGTTCGCGCAGTCACAATCACCAATTGGATCTCCGCATCTGCCGTTCCGGAGCCGTGGAAATAGCAGCTACCGTCCGTATTACCGGAGGAGCCGCTCCATGAGCCGTGCCTCCGCAGCCGCAAGGATATTTACGACTGCCGCCAAGACCGACGGGATATCCGAGACCACCGCCGGAGTATATCACCCCGCAGACCCAAGCCGCGGTCTTCCGGGACCCCGCCATTGAGGATAACGACCGCCGGGGAACAGCCGCACCGTCGGAATACGCCGGGACTTCAGTGTCAGCCACCGACCCAGCGGCAGCCAGCACTAGTGACAGCAGTCTGATTAGATTCCACCACGCGCTGTCCGCATGGGTGAACTTTCCTGGGTCCAGTCCAAGGTCCTGAACGCCAAGGTTTTTTCCGACGAGTGTGTTCATTGTACGGCCATTGGACAGGATTCTGCGTCGTTCAAACCACTCACGCACGCCTCCCTCCGCTGGATCACCGAACCTTAAACGATCACGCCAAGAGGAACATCACAGAGGCTCCATCAAGGCCGAGTCCCGGAGTAGAAAGATCCCCACCTGGAGAATATCCGCCAACTAGGGGGTCTTCACCGTGAACCAGAGCCCGTCAGTGGCGCTTCGTTCCTTTTTAGCAGTTGTGCTAGATAGGGGCCCCCCGATCCATTGGCCCTAACCTCACCAGAGATTTGCGAGCTGGGAGAAGCTAAGCTTCAGGGGTAACAGCGAGAAGCGGCAGCCGTACGTACCACTCTTATCTCCCTTCAGGAAGTTCTGCGACACGCCCACCGGGAAGAACCAACCGGAGGAACGTCCTCTCCGGGCCCCACCATTGACCAGAACGGGGACGCCGAATTGGTCGGCCTGTAAACCCTGGCCTGGTATGGTATGCGATATTGACGCATCCTTCCTCAGCTTCTGCCCACCTGACGAACGGATGTCCTATACCCTTCCAGTTTGCAGAACGAGTGCAGGTAACAATCCCGTCATATATACACTCCGGCCTAGCGTTCGCACGGGGAACACCGCTGCAGGCTATCGCATAACTCGCCTACTGCGGAAAATGTTGCGCCCAGGCCCTCAACCTCCTGAGCCCGCGGCAGTTCCTGGAAACGCCTACAGGACCTGACTTCTTCGGGGGACAGTTCAAACGCCTACCCGGGAGGATGTCGCTAACAAGAAGGCCTAGGCAGCCTGCGAACGCCAGAAGGATAAGAAAGGTGGCGCCGCTAGCCAGGGGGCCCCTCAGCTCAGCAGCGGCTGCAGCAACCGCTGACTTTTCGTAGTCAGGACTCCAATCAGAAGACCCGCCGTCCAAGACAGCAAGGGTCGATCTCCCCAGAGAGGGAGCAAGGATACCGACTCAAGAGCACGCGGCGGTGGCTGCAACAAGGGCGATCGATCAAGAGGGGTGGGGGTCACGGTGTGCTTCCTCCCCCAGAAGAGAAGTCTATCCTCAGACCTCAGTACCTCCCCTTGCGGTGGGGTGGGGGCTGGAATACTTCATACACCGTGGAGGACGGTGACTTCGAACTCATGGTTTCTGCGCACACGGTATCCCCAAGGACGTGAACAGATGGCAAGTCCTCCAAGAGGTCGAGCAGCTGCATCAGAAAGCGGCGAGCCTTCGGGACCGTCCCTCGCCATAGCTTCACCTCAGCGCTTGGTCTCTCCCTCAATGAATCCGACTAGTGGCGCCCGACTCTCAACACGAAAGCGCTCATGCCAGTTCTTCAAGTCCGCCCCTTCAAGATTAAGAGCCTATCAGCAGTCTCAGGGATCATCAAGAGCCGGGGAGCATCCTCTCTTGACTTAAAGGATGCTTACTTCCACTCTCCGATACACCTGTCACCCCGGAGTGGTCTCGGTTTTCCTGTATCGACGCTCGTCCTATCCGTTTCCAGTGCTCCCGTTCGGATTATCGTCAGTGTCCCGCACATTCACCATGATAGTGGAGCGCTATCCCCGCAAGCGCCGGGATCACCCGCAAGCGCCGGGATCGCTGCAAGCGCCGGGATCACCCGCAAGCGCCGGGATCACAGCAAAGCCGGGGTTACCGCAAAGCCGTTCGCGCAGTCACAATCACCAATTGGCTCTCCGCAGCTTCCGTTCGGAGGCCGTGGTAATAGCAGCTACCTCCGCATTACCGAGGAGCCGCTCCATGAGCCGTGGCCAGCCGAGCCGCAAGGATATTTACGACTGCCCCAAGACCGCCGGAATAGCCGAGACCCACGCCGAGTATATCACCCGCGACCCCATTCCGCGGTCTCCCGGGACCCAGCCCGTGGACCGCCGGGGAAAGCCGCGACGTCGGAACGCCGGGACTTTCAGGCAGCCACCGACCCAGCGGCAGCCAGCGAGGACGCAGTTAGAGTCCCCACCACAGCGCTGTCCGCATGGGATGAACTTCTGGGTCCCCAGCAAGTTTCTGAACCTCCAATACTTTTTTTTCCGACGAGTGGGTGTTCATGGACGGCCATTGGGACAGGAATTCTGCGGCGTTCACCCAACACCCCCCCCCCCCCCCCCCCCCCCCCCCCCCCCCCCCCCCCCCCCCCCCCCCCCCCCCCCCCCCCCCCCCCTCACGCTCCTCCCCCTCGATCACCGCACCTTACCGCTCAAGCCAGAGGACACACAGAGGATCCATCAATGCCGGAGTCTCGGAGGTAGAAGGATCCATCACCTGGAGAAGATCCGAAGGGGAGTCGTTCACCGTGATACCATAGGAGCCCTTCAGGGGCTGCTCTTTCCTTTTTAGCATTTGTCTAGAGAGGGGCACCCCGATCCAGTGGTCTGAACCTTCACCAGAGATTTGACGGCCTGGGAGAACTAGCTTCAGGGTTAACAAGCCAGAGAAGCGGCGGCCGTATGTACCACTCTTATCTCCCTCCAGGAAGCTCGGCGATACGCTCACCGGGAAGAAACCAACCGGAAGGAACGTCCTCTCCGGGCCCCACCATGGGACCTCGAAAGGGGACGCCGAAATGGGCGGCACTGGAAACCCTGGCCTGGGATGTATGCGATTATTGAACGCATCCTTCCCAGCTTCGCCACCTGACGACGGATGTCTAGAACCCTGTCAGTTTTGCAGACAGTGCAGGGAACAAGTCACGTCAAATATACCTCCGGGGCCTAGGTTCTGCACGGGTTAACACCGCTGCAGGCTACGCAGTAACTCGCCTACTTGCGAAATTAGTGCGCCCTATGCCCTCAACCTCCTGAGCCCCGCGGCAGTTCTGGAGACGCCGACGGACCTGACACTTCTTCGGGGACATGTTCATAACGCCTACACTAGGAGAGTCGCTACAGAAGGCCTAGGCAGCCTGCGAACGCCAAAGGAGAAGAAAGGTGCGCCGGCTATCCAGGGGCCCCCCCTCACAGCAGCGCGGGCTGCAGCAACCGCGACTTTTTCGTAGTCCAGGACTCCAATCAGAATAACCAGCCGTCCAAGACAGCAAGGGTCGAATCTCCCCCAAAGGGAGCAAGGATCCGACGCAAGGGCAGCGACGGCTTTGGTGTCAACAAGGCGATCGATCAAGAGGGGTTGGGGTCACGGTGTGCTTCCTCCCCCAGAATAGGAAGTGACTATCCTCAGCCTCAGAACTCCCCTTGCGGTGGGGGGGGGGGTCTGGGATACTTCATACCCGTTGGAGGACCGGTGACTTCGAACTCATGGGTTCTGCACACACGTGATCCCCAAGGACGGTGAACAGACGGCAAGCCTTTCTCCAAGAGGTCGAGCATCTGCTTCAGAGGCGGCGACCCTTCGGGTACCGTCCCGCGCCATAGCATTCACCTCAACGCTTTGTCTCTCCCTCAATGAATCTACGAGTGGCGCCCGACTCTCAACACGAAAGCGCTCAGCCAGTTCTTCAAGTGACGCCTCTTCAATAGGGAGCCTATCAGCAGTTCTCAAGGGACTCATCATAGTCGGGGGAGCATCCACTCTGACTTAAAGGAGGCTTATTTCCACTCTCCGATACATCCATCACACAGTATGCTCGGTTTCCTGTATCGCCGCTTCGTCCTATCATTTCCAGCGCCTCCCGTTCGTATTGCGACAGTGTCCCGCACATTCACCAGGAAAGGGAAGATTGTAGCAGAGTTTCTCGGGCGGAGAAGCCATGTCGCCTTCGCCTACTTGTACGACTGGCGCCTGGCAGCGCCTTCCAGAACAACTTCACACTCCTTCGCTGAGCATCGACTTTTTTATGGGCGCCGCGGATCTCATGCGGGGATAGCGTTTCCGACCGCCGAGCGCATCGCCCTCTACGACGCCAGTGCGCCGGGATCCTCATGAAACTAAATTGACACTGGTCTCATCGGCCAGTAATGACAAAGGTGGTATCACGCCGCAGACTTGCATGCAAGTATTTTAGCCGCTCGTTCTTCGCGGTTCATATTCGCCGATACTCCGTAGCTTCAAGAGTAACTCCAGACGTCCCCACACGCCGAAAGAGCGATAGCGTGATGGCATCTGCCGGATAATCTCCCCGGGAAAACTTCCTCCCATCAAGACACTTTCATTCTCAGGACGGACGGCATCTATAGCGGGTGGGGAACCCACGTAGAGACACTCGCCTATCGGGGTCTTGACAAGGAAGTTGACCAAGTATCACATTATCACGTTGGAGGGCGGTGGGCTGTTATCTGGCGCCGAGGCTGACTCTCCATCTGGGTCAAGGGAGGTCAAGTCCTTGCCCGTGCGACAACATGCCGGTTGTCTCCTAGCTTAACAAGCAGGGAGGATCCGGATTCCATCATTTGCCTACGACGGTCCTGTAGTGGTGTCTCCGTCATCAACACCTGACGGCCATCCTCTTTCTCGGGGAAGACAACACCCTGGCAGATGCCCTATCGAGAAAGACATCCGGGAGGGCAGGACCTTCGAGAGTCCGGGGGTCGTCAGGGGAAGTAGCAACCTGCAATCCCATATTCAGAATGGCTTCCTATGGGGCTTTCAACCCCCACGTGGACCTGTTCACAAGCCGCCTCAACGCCCATCTCCCGACATACTTGCTCGTGGACCAAGGCTCCACCCAACCGGAATATTGGTCCCCCGTCATCGGCGCCCCACGACCGTTAGTACGGCGGTCCTTAACTGTTCACGGGATACTCGAAATTGATATTGGTCGTCCCGTCATCAGGGCCCCACTACCGTTATTACGGCGGGGCCTTACCGTTCCCGAATACTTACATTGATAACACTTTCTCCATCGGCAATCACCCAAGCCGCCAATCTGACTGGAGAGACAGGAGACCTACAACAAGGAGGATTAATTCCATACTTGTCAAGCACCGTACGGGTGCTGGAATCGCTAAGAGGACCCTCGGTGAGTAACTCTCTCAGTCCATCCATCTGGGATTTTGCGGAAGGCATCACCGGAGCATCATCGTGTCTAGCTCGCCAGCGCTTCATGATCGATCAAGGGTAATGCTGTCATCACCGGCCGCCCAGCGCTCTCTAGTGCCAGCTTAGGACCGGCCAGCATCCTCCAGCTCTCTACAGTCCCCTGGGAGCCTCTGTCTCCAGACGTCTTAGGCGTACACCACCAAGAAGACTGTCTTCCTTGTCGCCGCAGCGTCAGGCAGGAGAGTATCGAACACCCTTGATTTGCTTTAGCAGAGAATCACCTCACCGTCACAAGGAACGCCGCTCGTCTTCTTCCCCGATCAGGCTACATGGCCAAGAATCAATCTCACAGCTTCACTCCATAGCCGAGCAAATCCTCCAATCTCCGACAAGCTTCATGTTCCAGCGATGAAGGACGCTGGTGTCAGTTAGAGCCTTGAAGTTTTACCGCAGCAAGACTCAACCCTATAGGGGGACTCACGACCAACTCTTCATCACAACTCAGAAGCCGTCTCGCCGGCCTCCAATACGACATTAGCCAATGGATCGTGGCAAGTCATAAAGGCGAGCCTAGCGATACGGAGGTTCGTCTGGCGGGGACGCACATATGAGCTCCCACCGGAAGATCTCAGCCCTGGTCTTGGGCTCCTACCGGGGAGCTTCTATAAAGATATCCATGGACGCCATGGGATGGGCTTGTTCTTCTACATACCACCAATTTATCTCCGAGATGTCCTAGTACGTCAGCGTTTGACGGCATCTAGATCATCAGTTCCTCGTCATCACACAAACCGCCACATCTCCCAGTCGCCAGCTCCCAGTAGCACTTTTACCCACTGAAGTCGGTAATTTGCATCTGTATATATTGTTTTGTTCAACCTTCTCCCGCGAGATCACAAAAAAAAAAAATTAAAAATCACCATACTCCGCTTGCCTTATGGACCGAGCACTCTGATATCCAGTAGGGCGCACGGTGTTCGCTCTCCCGCCCGTGTAGTCAACCCGGGGAAAGAGCATACCAAATGATCCAGAAGTCATTGTTCTAGATCATTGGCCCCTACGTGGTGCGCACTCAGTGGTTGCCAAATTTTACAGAGGGTATCGTAGGGATATTGCTAAACGCGTGTAGAAATGAAAAGTCCATTTAGTCAGGCTTGAATGGTAGTATACGGAGATTATGGTGATATGACTCTCCCGGGGAGAGGGGAGTCAATAACTTTGGGTACAGATTAATCCAGAATTTAGTACCAGATTGAATCCCTACAAGTGGCCCGCCATGAATTGAACGGGATATTTGCGCCATAGGCAAGTACCCTAACCAGTTGGCCACACTCTCTCCCTCATACCACATGAGAATCAACATGCCTATACAGAAACTCTTTGACGAGAATGTACTTATGGGTTCTCCAGCTCATATTGCTGCGAAAACTGCACTGATTGGACACCGAGGCGATCTGGTGTTGCTGGGTCACCTGGAAGTATGTGCTCATCAAAAGTTGTTGTTCCTCGTTTCATAGTATAAATGGTAGAATGGACACCCCCAAGGCAGAAAAACTGTTGATTTACATAGACACAGTAAAAATGATCAAAAACTTAAGTTTTGCACCAAAAATCAGGAACATCTGCTTTTCTTGTGTTTCATTGAAGTCCCCCCCGTCATAGGCGCGCTCCCACTACCGTTTTAGTACGCGCCGCGGGCCTTACTGTTCCCGGGAACGATACTTAGAAATGGATATTGTCTTCAGTCATCAGGGCCCCCATTACCGTTATTACGGCCGGGCCTTACCGTTCAGGGGAATACTTAAATTGATAACACTTTCTCCAGCGGCAATTACCCAAGCCGCCCATCTGACTGGAGAGGACAAGAGAGACCTTCAACAAGGAGGATTTATAATTCCAGACTTGTCAGCACCGGTACGGTGTTGCAGGAATCGCTAAGTGACCCTCGGTGAGTAACTCTCTCAGCCATCCATCTGGGATTGGGCGGAGCCATCACCGGAGCAGCAAAGTTGTTAGATCGCCAGCGCTTCATGATCGCATCAAGGGAATGCTGCATCAACTGCCGCCCAATCGCTCTCTAGTGCCAGCGTGGGACCTGCCATCAGTCCGCCAGCATCTCTACAGTCCTCCTTGGGAGCCTCTTCTAAGACGTCCTTAGCGCCGGACACAACCAAGAGACTCTCTTCCTTGTCGCCCGCATAGTGCAGAGGAAGTATCGCGACACCCTGATTTGCTTATAGCAAGAGTCATCTCACCTTCTCAGGAACGACAGCTCGTTTCGTCCCCGATCAGGTCCTAGCCCAAGAATCAATCTCTCAGCTTCAATCCATAGCCGATCATCCTCCAGATTCTCCGACAAGCTCAGGTCTCCAGCGATGAAAGGACCCTGGTGTCCAGTTAGAGCATTGAAGTTTTACCGAAGAAGACTCAACCCTATAGGGGGCTCACGACAACTTTCATCAAACTCAGAAGCCCCCGTTTCGCCAGGCCTCCAAGACGACATTAGCCAGCTGGATCGTGGCAGTCATAAAGAGAGAGCCTAGCTAGTCCGGAGGTTCGTCTTTGCCAGGTGACGACATAGGATGCCTCACGACAGTAAGATCTCAGGGGGTGACTTGGCCGACCTCCTACCGGGAGCTTCTATACAAGTATCATGGACGCCATGGGTTGGGCTTGTTCTTCTACATTCCAACCAGTTTATCTCCGAGCTTCCTAGCTACGCAAGAGGTTAGCAGTTTGACGGCAGCTAGGATCATCAGCTTCCTCGTCATCACAGCAACCTACACATCTCCCAGTCGCACAGCTCCAGCCTAGAACTTTACCACTTGACAGTCGGCGTAGTAAGTGCATCTGGTATATATTGTTTGTTCAACCTTCTCCCGGCGAGATCTATCACCATAGCTCCGCTTGCCTTTGGATTTCCGAGCACTCTGATATCAGGACGGGGTCACGGGGTTTCCGCTCTCCAGCCCGTGGAGTCAACCCGGTGGAAAAAGCATACCAAGAAGGATTCAGAAGTCAGTGTTGCTAGATATTGGCCCCTGACGTGTGCGCACACAGGGGTTGCCAAATTTCCCGGGTATTGTAGGTATATGCTAAACGAGTGTGAAAATGGAAAAGGATTACCTCAGGCTGAATGGTAAGTATACGGAGATTATGGTGATAGACTCTCCCCCGGGGAGAGGGGATGCACTAACTTTGTACAGATAAATCAGAATTTAGTTCCAGATGAATCCCTACAAGTGGTCCACCCAGAGAATTGAACAGGCCGAACATTTAGCACAAAGCTAATTCCCTAACCAGTGGGCCACACTCTCCCTCATACACAATGAGAATCAACATGCCTATACAGAAACTCTTTGACGAGAATGTACTTATGGGTTCTCCAGCTGCATAATTGCTGCGGAAAACGGCAATGATTGGACACCGAGGCGATCTGGTGTTGCTGGGTCACCTGGAAGTATGTGCTCATCAAGGGTTTCTGTCTCGTGCCTAGTATAATGAGTAGAATGACACCCACAAGGCAGAAAAAATGTTGAAGTTACATAGACACAGCCCCCCCCCACACCCACCCAAAAACCCCCCCCCCCCTACTATAAAATGAGCAAAAAACTTAATTTTGCACAAAAATCAGAATATCTGCTTTCTTGTGTGTCATGTTAATAC
>JAMKCH010082656.1:0-11682 GCA_023653785.1 Ophioderma brevispina | reverse complement strand
CGTCTATTCCCCTGAAGCTTGCATTTAGACTGGTAGGGTCACTTCTTGTTAAGAAAATGAAGTCATCCCACCGCTGCCACCATGCAACGGGAGGCGGGTTCTGGTTTTATTTGGGTCTTCTAGAGTCCAACGTCGTTGTAGAAGTCGTCATCATCCTTTGCCATATACCCACGTATCCATCCCTATAGATAAGTAAACTTCAGGAGGTGTCAGGTGGTAGATGCATGTGAGGGAGATGTGGTAGCGGTGCTTCCTCACTTACACTTCTTCGACAGTACTTTCACCTTGATCTTTGTGATATTTGAGTTATCACCCGAGTCCATCAACCAAAAGATGAGAGTCAAAGCAAGTCATTTGAATGCTATGAGTAAAATCTTTATAATTCTTTTATCTCTTTCGTTACATAACACATTTTAACACTGATTTGAACCATTCTAAAAGCGTTTTCAACATGACATTTTAAGGGAATTCCTTGTAAGTGAGCAATTCCAGATATGGGATCCTTTTAAAGTGTTTCTAAAAGTTAAAGATTCTAAGTGAGTGATTAACTGAGACGTGACAAGTCTCCAAGAAAGGCGTTCATTCATCTGAGGCAGCGTGGGCTGTAAACACAGCATACACCTACAGGCTAGCCCGAGAGGGCTGACCCTCTCCGGGTGAGATCCACCCACCAACTCCTTAAACAATGGCAATTTCTGGCCTTTTATACCCTATTTTGTTTATGATAGCTTATGATTTCGACTGCGTCTGTTCCAAATATGCATGTTTATTCTGATCGTAACTTGCGCACGATCATCAATTGGCTAGAAGTTCTGGTCGTAACCCATTTATTCATCAGTAGAAAATTAATCCAGCCAAAGTGTTTTGCTACTCAAGACAAAATGTCCATAATTTAGGGACATGGCCATGCCATTTATTTTAACCAAATTCTTAACCTTCGTTAATATACGATCTTAAAACTTAAAACTAGATTACCTGCTCTTTTTAGGGTGTTGGTTTGACGAACTATAACTTTAACGATTTTTCTCATAATTATAAATCTAGAATACATCGTCCTGTGACAGTTTACAGTTGTTTATCGACGGGGGGGCTGCCACAGTGCCGTTTTCTTCGGTCCTATAATGACAATATCTAGACATTTTCCTACTTTTGGGTTCTAAAAGTGACACACTGGACGATTTTACAACGAAATCTGTGCTGATTTGTATTTTACACACTAACATCACATGTACGGGCGTGGCCGACATTAGAGTTTGTGTGTGGAGGTGAGTCCGAATTCGGCAGGGTTGCGAAAAAAGAAACTGTGGGACACTATCAGAATTTCTGCCTTTTTACCGTGTAATAACAAAACTAGGAGGTCAATGAAAAGGCTGCTCCAACTTTAGCATGAGAGGTTTTGAGAGTCTAGATTAATGGCCTTCAGACCCCTAGGTTGGGCTCAGGACCGTGGTGCAATTATTGCAGGTGGCAGCAAGCCGACATTCGTTACAGTATGGACCCTCTCCTCAATGCGAGTTGTAGTACTCTCACATTGTGGTATCATTTCAATAGGGTCAAATTTTTAAAATGCTTCCATTTTTTTTTTTTTTTAAACCTACACCAAATTGGTCGTCTGGTCATAAGGGTTCCACAAATGTATAGTTTGTACCATCTATGGCCATTGCTTTGGACAGGGGGGGTAGGACATGCCAACCTCACAGCAACAACCACAATTCAAACGGCATCAACTTCCGGGTGCTAATTCTGTTCAAAGACTTAACGGGTAGGAGGGGCGCTCTTACGCTATCGAACGGTTACACACTACTTGACTAAAGACTAGCCTGGTCACGCATATTTAAATCTAAATGACCGTTATGGCACTTACACTATGTTGCAGCGTGGTTAATCCACTACCCCGACGGATTTTTGGAAGTCAACTTTTTTCCTTAATTTTATCATATATACTAGAACAAAGGTTTACTAGATGATTTTTAAATGTCACTGGGGACCGAGATTGCCATATAAATGCACTTAGCAGATACCCAAATTACCGTTGGGAAATCCACAATCCCCAAATCGCGCAGATCGTGTCCACCCCCCCCCCCTGGAATTTGGGGAGTTAGAGGGTAAAAATGGCTAAAATGGTAAAAAAGGTCCATTTTCTATATGTACAGGGGTCAAAATACATAAGTTGCTTGCTCCGATCTTGGTAAAATTGAAATACGTTGTTCATCTACCATTAATGTTTCAAAAATAAGGCATAGTTTGTACCACCTGCCATCCTAGTTACCAGTTATGGGACTAAAATAGGTCATAGGGCCCAATAATCCAATGGTGTTGACCCTCTTTGACCCTATCTCCGTAAGTAACATTTAACTATTAAAAACTTAAACCTTTTTAGGAGTCCCTCTTCCTCAGGCAAAATTGCACGTTTTAAAATTAATCATCAGATTAACTTTTATGTTGACCCCTGTACAAATTGAGATTGACCTTTTTTATTTTAACCATTTTGTCATTTTTATCCTATAGCTCCAAAACTAAATGGTCCGTAGTGGTACAACCTATAACATTTTTTGAATCCTTAGACTAGACGGACAATCTGACATACATTTCACATGATTGGAGCATTGTTAAAAATTGACCCTGGCAACTGTATATTGGTATTGTTGGCCCTATATTGAAAAAAGTGATACCACCACAATTTGAGAGTATCAACCTAACCTCTCTGATGTAGATGGTCCATAACGAACTACCATTTTTTCCCCTTATTTTTAAGAGTAATAACAAGTCATGTGTATGCCTTACTTTGTACCCATCATTACCAAATAAATACCAATGTTGCTTGCATGAATTGCTTACAAATAACGTTTTCTAAAGGCGATAGTTACTCCCATCGAATGTGAGTCTGTCTATCCCAGAATTGATGGAAATTATTCATTTTCGGCCTATATTACTTTCCTTTGATTCTTTGTTAAACGTACAATTGAATATATCTCCGATATATCTTACACATCTCGATTGTTTATCATTTAAAGGTGCAACGAGAAAGATTGCAAGTCATCCATTGGCAAGGGGCTTAAACCTGGTCATGGTACGATCAGAGCAAAATCACCTTATTGGGCGTATTATCATATCAATCCGTATATTTACTTGCCTATCACAGATAATGGATCAACTGTGAAAAGGCAGAGGATTCTCGAAATCCCTCGTCCTGGTCAATATTTATGTTGATGAAGGTTTCATTTTTTTTTTTTTTTTTAATTTTTTAGGTTTTTTCTTTTTTTAAACATTTAAAAATTGGTTTGTTTTTATTTTAGTTTTTTTTTTTATTTCCGATATGCTTTGGGCTGGCTGGCGGGTCGGTCGTTCGGTAATTATAGGATTTGTACCATTTCTGGCTCCACTCACTCAATCATTCAATCACATTCCACTCAATGTTCAATATCATTCATTAATTCATTCATTCTTTTTTGATTCATTCTTTTATTCAACCTCGCTTGCTCATTCCGCAACTGTGCAATTGGCATTCCTCAATATTAAATGTTTTCCCTCATTATGTTTCACAAGCAAACATATTTTTAATTTAAAACATTTACACATTTTTACAGGGAAACAGGAGATTTCTGATAACCATTTCTCTTTGCTCTTAATTGATTGTGGAACACCTTTTGGAATGTTCAAAAGATTTTATATTGGACAAATTAAGTTGAATGAACCCCAAAACTAATCAGTTCGAGAACTGTTCTGCTGTCCCAAATTGAGGACCCTTAACAAACTTGCCTGTGTTTTTTTTTTTTTAAATAAAAACGATGTTTTGGCTCTTTGCTTTAGTCAAGGTGCGATTTCATTAATACATTCATTAGTGATCATTCCAAGTATGACACCCCCCCCCCAAAAACAAACCAAAACCTTTTTTTAAAAGTTTTTTACTTTTTCATTTTTTTTTAATGTTCATCGTGCACATCTACAATCATCAAAGCACATCTACACTCGCCATTTCAACTTTCCAATCCGATTTTATTAACATTAAAGGTGCATTTTGGATCGTAGGAATGTTTTAAGTGAGATATAGAACACTCTTAGTTGTAAACGCGGAACGAAACTTTTCACATATGACGTCATTCAGACAACTTTCTGTGACGTCTGAATGAAATGTGTCACAGAAATTTCACATCAGAATGACGTCATACTAAAAAGTTTTTGCATTCACGTTTTCAAAACTACGGGTGTCTCCTGACCGTACCCCCCCGGTTCACTGGCGTACTTTCCTGCAATGCACATCCACTGATTTTTTATGTGTTGATTTGCATAAATATATTCTTTAAGTATGCTTTTGGGCCACCCTGATTTTTACCTAAAAACAAATGCGCGGTCAAAATGGACTAAAACTATAACTAAATGTACATTTCCGTCGTGAAGTGCACTCTCCTGAAGTACCCCCTTTAAATTTTTATAAAAATGCATATAGGTTCTTTTGCGTTTAACTTTGCAAAGTAAAAATTTCAAATGATCGGACGAATAATTACATATGGCTGCCACAAATGTTCAATACATTAATGGATTACCATGTGCACGGAATTACCTTAACTTTATTCTTAAAGATTTGACCCTAAAATTTAATAAATGATGCAATGAGCTTGCCAAAGACATGAACAAACTCCAGCTTTTCCCCCCTCCTCCCTTCTCCCCATCCCTCCCCCTCCCTCCTCCCTCCCCTCCGGCCTCCCTCCCTCCCCCCTCCTCCCTCCCTCCCTCCCTCCTCCCTCCATGCCCTCCCTCCCCTCCCTCCCTCCCTTATAATGTAGATATACCGATTCTCTTTTTAAAAAGCTGAAATTCAAAGCTGCCACCTTTATTTGCAATAACACATTTTCGTCGATTTTAAGTAAAAAATTTATTGAATACGTAACTTTATTCCTTTATGGCCGCTGCCACTATATTATTTTTGGGCAAATGTTGAGGTTATATTGGGATCAATATTTGGACGAAGATACGGATCAAGACTGTTCCTTTATTGCCAAAATGTTTCTAAAGATCGAGTACCCCGATTTATGTGTATCTTGTTCCTCCACTTGGTGTGAGAGCTGGCACTAGTACCTGCATACACTTACCCAGCCCTACGCATGGGGGGGGGACCCCCCCCAAAATGTCCACAAAGGGGCAAAAGGTCCACTTTTTGCTGCATTTACCTGATAAAAATGGTCAAAAAAATTTTAGAGAAATTTTGACACCAAAGTCCACTTTTTGGTTATAAAATGTTCAAAAAGTACCAAAAACAACCATTTTAGGGGGTTAGGTCCACTTTTTACCAAAAAAGGTCCACTTTGTTTCGAACGTCCCCACCACCACCCCCCCCCCCAAAAAATAATAAATCCTGCGTACGGCCCTGCACTTTAGCCATCAAGTAATCGTGGAAACCACGTGCAGTTTTGATCATAGAAGCGTTTAATTGCCATTGCAAGGGCCCTTTCACTACTGTGCTAATATTGATGGTTAACCACTAGTCAAACGCAGTTTTTGTGTTATATCTTGCAAAGAAGTGGATTTGGAAGCTGAAATTTCAGGACGATAATGAGAAAAATACGCCTTTTCACTGATATAAAATTTATACTACTTCCGGGTAAATCAGGGGGTCCCGATGCGATCGGAACATCCGGCGGGCTCCGGTAAGAACGTATATCCTGTTTCTAAAATTGAAAAAACCAAAGTTGGCGCAGCGTTTGAAATTCTAAAGACTGGAAAATACCGAAAGGACATGGGAAAAAGGGATGGAGCCCGTAGCGATTGCGTGTTAACTTTTCCGTTTTTCGAGCCGCCGAAGTCCCGACAAAAACTGTAAATGTTTCTCGCATAGACGCATAACCCCCCCCGCAGCCGCGTGCAAGTGGCTGTAAGCCTCCTACAACTAACACGGGGATCGTCCGGCTCTTACAGTCCACGGTAAGGGTATTTAGCCGGTGACTAGTTTTAAGTTGTAGACTTATGGACCCACCCTCTTTTTTCCATTCATGCGGGGACAATTGAATAGTAATTATTAAAAGAACAATATACAGATGTTGAATCTTCACAGGAAATTTTATTTATGGGAATAACGCCAAGTTTTTGGAAAACATAAAGATTTGATGACGTCACGGCATTTGATTGGTTTATTATTTTACTTTTTTTATTATTTTGCTTCGGGTAAAAATGACGTACGTATCCTTACATTGAAAAAAACAACCGATTTATCGTCATCGTACGTCGGTTCTTGAATCTGTAGGTAAAAGGTAAATTTTGTACTGTTTAGACAAAATACACGGTGTCTTTTGCAAAAAATATAGCCTTTGGGCAGAGGGTCGATGTACAGACCTTGATTTTAACATAGTCGGATTTATATATTATCGGTCGCATGAAACCCCCGTATTCCCACCTATATCTGATCCCCTGACACCTGACCTGTACCTGACACGTGACCCCAAACTATTCATCTCGTTACCGTTTATAACTACAATACGTCAAAGCAACAAGCATTCTTTATCTCTGTTGTCCCAGCGGAATCGATCAAGATGTGAGACTATACATGTGGTTCTGTCCAGGGAGGGTAGGACACGATCTGCTCGAATTTGGTCCTTAGGGGATTTCCAAACGGTAATTTGTCTGGAAACTGCTACATGCATTAACTATGGCAATCTCGTCCCAGGTGACATTAAAAAATCATCTCTTAAACCTTTGTTCAAAAGCTCTTAGTAATATAATTATAATTAAGAAAAAAATATGAAGTTCACAGCAACAGCTTTCTGTTTAATTACCTGTGCATAACTCAAAACTCCAAACGTCCCCTGCAAAGTAAACTCTATCTAACATAATACCCTTGACACATACCGGCCATGGCTATACAGAACTATGCGCTCTGTAGCCAGCGCACCGATCACTCTAATATCAAAACAGCCTATTATAATTAGTAGACACCCCCAAACCATTGCACTCCTGGGTTCTATAGTTTCAGACCCAATACGATACACATATCCAAAAACAACATAGTAACGGACTCCTCGGATGCAAAAATCTCCATAGACCCCTTCGTTTTCCGAGATTTGAGATTAGTCATGGACTGAAAACGTTAATTTCTCGCGCAGTACTAATTTTAGATAAATCTTGTTGAAAGTCTGTGACACATTAGACTACACACTTTCCGTACCGCCGTAATTGACAAGCACCTTTCATTGCTAATGCTATATAAAGAGTTTTTATAGACTCCTGAATACTGTCGATATTCGAACTTCTGTGAAGAAGTGGGGAGTCCTGTTACTTCTTATAACGTGACATGCTATAGCGTCGTTGCAATGTGATCATAACCGACATAATATGCCTGCACAAACACACAATCTCAAAGTTAAAAAAAATTTAAATTGTGAATAAACATTTTACGAGGATATCTCCCACTATGTGACGCATATATACTCATTAGTGCTACATTCTGAAATGCTATATCAGTATGAATTTTGAAACACCTCGATACACTTTTTCTTAAAACCTTTAAGTTTTAGAGCCCGAATTATTTACGCGACATGGAACCAAAATTGAGGCCAAATTCTATATCCATGAATTTACTTACAAAATAGTCTAGCCCATTTATGGAACAGTCCATTATTTATTCAATGGGTGGAGGATTTCAACTTTTTTTCGATGGAAAATGTCGCGTTCTTCCTTCGCTTTTTTCCGTTGAAAAAATCACATCCCCCCTGATTAATCTTTGCATTTAAACTTCATGTCCCTGCCTCGCTCCTTGTTAAAATGTTCACGTCCGACGCGTCCCCCTCTCTCGCTTACAAATGTTTTCGTGTTCAACACCCTCAACTCTCCAATCCTACGCCTGGCGTAAATAATGACCACTCCTTATAGTACAGAAAAAGCTACAAGAGAGGTATAATGTTCTTCTTCACAATGCAATTCTTCCAATACGTTTTTGCATTGTTGTCACTGAGTCACATGAATTTAAATTATAGCGTACCCAGCCCAGGATTTTTAAGAGAGAAGGTCGGGGGGGGGGGGGGAAGATTCCCAATTTGCCGACATTGACACGCATTTTCATTTTTGGTCTCAAGCTGACTAGATCTGACAAAGCTTGAGAAGCTTGGGGAGATCTGAGCGGGAGGAATCCAACTCGAGCTACCGGGAAATGAAAGTAATAGAGGGAGGAAAGGGAATGAAAAGAATGGAAGGAGGGAGATGCGTGAGGGAAGGTAAATCACGAAATCGTGTAGTTTTTAATGATTACATGCCAGGCAGACCACCCTACACCCTTCAGATTTGAGGCGTCGGTGACAAAAAAATGGGGGAAAATGAAAGAGCCCCAAATGATTCACACATGGAAAATTGTGCGTTGCTCCCTCCCCATCCCCAAACACTAACCCCTGTTTTCACCCCTGGAATTAAAATCCTTCTTTTTCCGTGGTTTTCCTATTTTTTTTTTTCCAATCAACTCTGAACATAGCTGTTTAGAATCAGGGAGGGGTCTGAACATGCCAACATAACAGCACAGCGAATAAAATATGTATCATTTGGAAATCCCAAATGCCCCAAATCGAGCAGGTTCGTGTCCTGTCCCTGAGAATAAAAATGGACAATGTGATGGCGCTGTTTGACAAGGCAATGGTGGCAAATCAGGAGGCGGTAGTCAAGCCAAGAATCACAAAATTTAGACGTCTGTCAATTGTTAACACTTAAAAGTACAATTTGACGAAAATTATGAATTTGTATATACCAAACAAAAACATAGTAACGGACCCTCTGAGCAAAAATCTCCATAGAACCCCTTCGTTTCCGTAGATATTTGAGATTTAGTCATGTGACTATAACGTAATCTCTCGAGCAGACTAATTTGATAATATCTTTGAAGTCTGGGAAAGACTACACACTTTCCGGACCGGCCGTAATCGGAACCAGCACCTTTAATTTTGCTACTTGCTATTAAAAGTTTATAGACTCCTGAATACTGTAGATATTCGAACTTCGGTGAAGAAGTGGGGAGTCCTGTTACTTCTTATACGTGACATGGCATACGTCTTTGCAATGTGATCAACAGAACATAATATTGCATGCACCAAAACACATCTCAAGTAAAAAATTGGGAATAAACAATTTTTTACGAGATATCTCCCACTATTGAACCATAATATACTCCATTAGGTGCTAACATTCTGAAATGCATATATAAGTATGAATATTTAACACATATCGCGGATACAACCTTTCTTTAAAACTTTAAGTTTTAGAGCACGAATTATTTACCCTACTCCACATTGAAACAAAATATTAGGCAAAATTCTATATCCATTAAATTTACTTACAAATGGTAGCCCATTTTATGGAACAGTCATTATTATGCAATGGGTGGAGATTTCAACTTTTTTCGATGGAAAATGGTGCGTCTTCTTCCTTCGCTTTTTCCGTTGAAAAAGTCACATACCCCTGATTTAATCTTTGCATTTAAAACTTCATGTTCCCCATGCCTCGCTCCTTGTTAAAAAGTTTTCACCACGTCCGACGCGTCCCCTTCCCCGCTTAAAATGTTTCGTGTTCACCCTCACTCGCCAATCCCTACTCCGGCGTAAATAATGACCACTCCCTTAGTACAGAAAGCCTACAAGAGGAGGTATAATGTTCTTCACAATCAATTCTCCAATACAGTTTTGCATTGGTTGTCCACATGAGTCACTGAATTTAAATTAGAGCGTACCAGGACCCAGATTTTTTAAGTCGGGGGGGGGGCGAAGATTTCCCATTTGCCGACATTGACACTCATTTTCATTTTTTGGTCCATCTGACTAGATCTGCAAATCTGAGAGCTGGGAGTATCTGAGCGGGAGAATAACGTCGAGCTAACCGGGAAATGAATAGAAGAAAGGGAGGAAGGGAAGAAAAGAATGGAGGAGTGAGATACGTGTAGGAAGGTAATCACAAATGTGTATTTTGGAATGATTAACCTGCAGGCAGCCACCTCCCTTCAGATTTTGGAGCGTCGGTGCAAAAAATGGGGGAAAAAATGAAAGAGGCCCCAATGATTCACACATGGAAAATTGTGCGTTGCTCCCTCCCCATCCCCAAACACTAACCCCTGTTTCACCCCTGGAATTAAAATCCTTCTTTTTCCGTGGTTTTCCTATTTTTTTTTTTCCAATCAACTCTGAACATAGCTGTTTAGAATCAGGGAGGGGTCTGAACATGCCAACATAACAGCACAGCGAATAAAATATGTATCATTTGGAAATCCCAAATGCCCCAAATCGAGCAGGTTCGTGTCCTGTCCCTGAGAATAAAAATGGACAATGTGATGGCGCTGTTTGACAAGGCAATGGTGGCAAATCAGGAGGCGGTAGTCAAGCCAAGAATCACAAAATTTAGACGTCTGTCAATTGTTAACACTTAAAAGTACAATTTGACGAAAAATTATGAATTTGTATATACCAAACAAAAAACACCCGTTGAGGTGAAGCATCAACTCCACTGTAGGATTAAATTTTTTAAATATTTAGAATGAAAATTGACAGAGGACGACGTGACCGAAATCGTTTTAGTTTACCTTCTATATTGCTGTAATTTGATACATTTGGGTGAGTTGCTAGATGATTATTGATTGAGGCCGGCCGCTTCTATGAGATTTTGGCCCGAAATTTGCTTCCAGGAGCCAATGGGTCTTGGACATAGGGTCCTGGAGCATAATATCTGGGAAAATATTCCAAGTCAAATATGGTCCAGGACCAAATTTGCCATATGATCCTGGAGCATAAATACAAAAATTTTGTCGCAGACATATTTGAATATTCCTGACTATGCTGTCGGAGCTATCTTGAAATACACAAATGGTCCAGGACCATATGGCCAATATGCGCCTGGAGCATGGGAAAATATTCTTAGTCCAGAATACTTTTCCTGAAAACATATTTTTGCCAATGACGCTGGAGCATTTTGACTTGGAGTATTTTGAGTCTATATTACTTTTGCTACAGGCGGCCCTATTGGTCCCTGGACCATAGTGGTCTTGGAGCATAATTTCTGGCCAAAATCTCAGAGACGCGGCCTGGCCCACACCATCGTCTGATGGCACTCACATGCAGACGACGAGACCACCACTTATCAATCTTGACAAACACCCTCAAAAACGAATCAGATAGGTAGTATCGACTGCAAGCGATATTGCCTTTTAGCATTACAGTGCGGAAAAAAATAATAGCAAAATATTTGCAACCTCTGACAGAACACAGGGCAAATATAACAGACTAGGGGAAGCGTGGCCCACTGGTTTGGGTATTAAGCCTTTTGGTGCTAGAGGTCCCCTGTTCATTACCCCGGCGGGACCACTTGCAGGAATTTAATCGCGTTACAGATGCTGCATTAATCTGTGTTTAAAATGACTATGATTGAAATGGGGAATTCGTTTTCTTCCTAGGGTTCGTTGGAATTTGACAATGAACCCTGATTAATATCCCGTCCTTCAAGGGGATGTTAGCCGCTGGTCCCCACACTTACAGACATCATCTTGTGCATGTATATCATAGTCCTTTCGAAAAGAGTAGCCGCGATTACCCCTGGCTGTCCCGGTAAAATGGACCCCCAATGCTTCTTATCGTATCCAAACCCAGTGGTTCTCAAATGTGGATCCAGCCGAAATGGGTACAACCGTCTGCGCTTCCTTAAATTTCGCAGGGTTTTGTCTGTGCATGT
>JAMKCH010082655.1:0-10545 GCA_023653785.1 Ophioderma brevispina | reverse complement strand
CACCAAAATGAAATAGAATTGCATCATCTACATTAATGCATCATGGAAAACTACTATTTTGCAATATTTGTTTTGCAAACTACAGCAGACGGGAAAAAACAGGTTTCTTAGATCTTAGCACAAACAAAGCTCTCAATTGACGCCTGTAAGAATATTCTAGTGACCAAGTCACGACGACTGAATCCGCGCATGTGTAGTACATCGGGTGTGGACGACCTGAAATATACCACACAATGGAATGTGTGTACATTGTACGTGTCATGCAAACCATGCTTGACCCGCGCCCACAAACACGTTTCCGCGCATATAATATGACAGCAATCAATACGCTCCCATTGCACTTCCCAGTTCAAACTTGGTTCACTGCCGGAAAATAGCCTGCATATTTCCATTGTCACCCTTATTAAAGTGAATGTCACCTTGACAATGATGACATGTGGGTTCAGGAATGATCAAGTAATCCGTCACAGATAGTACATCTCATAGTCAAATTATATTCCGCATAATCTACGATTATAGGAGTTACCTTTTCAACCCTCGATTTCCCGGGAATTGACTCATGGCGCCCGTCCAGTTAAAAGCCATTTTTTTTTGTGTTAAAAAAAAACAAACACCAACACTCAACAACGTTAAGTCTTATTTAAATTCTGTTTTCAGCTTCGATAGCCGAGACCATACCGGATTCCTTATCATGCGAAATATTGTGAAGCTGAGCGTCTAAAAAGTCTTCGAACGTCATGAACATACATTGAGAAATTCAAAATCTCCCAAGCTGTATCAGAAATGCCGTCACCATTCAGTAATGAGAGTAATGAGCGGTGCTCTTCATTGTAAAGGTATTGAAAGAAGTGTGTACGTGCTAAGCTCAATCTCCGACTTGTAACAACACCTGGAACCCTATCAAATAGCGCTAGGGAATTCAAATTTTCTGCTTCCACAGTAAACAAAGCCTTTTCCTTGAGATTCTTCAGTAAAATGAGAAATAAAATAATATGTTTAATCACAAAAAATGAGGATAATATAACTACACGCCGGTTATATGATAAGCCAGACAAGGTTACTTAATTATTATACATGAGTATAATGTGATTACATTACTGTATGGACATCTTAGAAAACTATATGAGGCAAGCATTGATTGCCAAGAGGAGATGAGAGATGAGGAGAATGAAGTCCAGTTACAACTCTGTATAAGGATCAGCACCTACAAAAGTATCTGTTACTCTTATCTTCTATGGGGGGTGTGGTGGGTGTGCGTGCTCGCGCGCGCGCTTCGGTGGGTGTGTGTGTGTGGGTGTGTGAGGGTGTTTTGTACGTGTGTGTATGGTGTGTGTGTGTTAATGAGTGTACGTTCCAACTAGGGTTCAAACAGTATATTGTAAAACCTTTACAACCATGTGAATATATCAATTTTGAAAAAATCTTCAGGCGAACTATTCCAAATGTGCCAGTGTTTCTTTAAGCAAACTAGTATTAACTCAAATATTATCAATAATGGGACTGCCGGTTTACCCAGCTCTAAGAGACCAACAATAATGTGACCTAATCATATGAACATGCGTTAATAATAAATGACAAATCCTTGTTGGGGTAGGTGAAACAGTCGTTGCAGAAAAAAAAACCCTATGTCGCAAAACCCGGCGAGGGAGGGGCGAGGCATACTTTTTTTTCAGGTCGGGAGGTGCGGCCGAACTTGGGGATTGTGAAGTTATCTCTCAAAGTAGGGCCTTAGGAACTGAAAATTTTCAAGGCTTTGTGGAACTGAATTGAGCTAAAATTTAGCTTATTTCATAAAGCCAAAGAGGACCTTCAGAACTGAATTATACTTCGGAATGCAGGGGCGGATCCAGGATTTTCAATAGAGGGGGCGCTCGACGGGTAGACCCATATTTTTTTCAGTCGGGTGCGAAATTCTGAACGGGGGAGCTGAAGCGCAGCAAAAACAGGTATTATTCGCATATTCTAAATGTCACGCGCCCGAAGCCCGAATATCAGCTTCTTTGAGCTTACACGGGCCTGTGCGATAATAAAATTGCGCCCTCTCGTAAACCGCCCATGAAACTGTAACACTATTACGACTTCTAGAGAGGCGCAGATGTGGATCTTAGGACGCACATACGCCGTACCTCTTCTAAGTTTTTTTTCCATGCCCCCCACCCACCCGGCGGCTCCAATCCACTTTGTAATCGTGCACTACCACTGTATCTTCTGTTTACCCATAAGGCGCTGATTTGGGTTAATCATTTCAGATGAGGGGTTGATGTATATAAAAGCTTTAAAACCATGCAAAAAATATAAATTTAGAAGAATTAAAAAGAATGTTGAGGGCGGCACTATTCATTCAAAATGTGCCAGTGGTCTCTTTAAGCGTTTTTAATTCATGGAATATTAGATTTAATGTGGTTCGGTAGTTGAGAACCAGAGCATTGCGAAGAGTCATGTTTTCTGCGAAGTTTAAAAAAGATAGATCAAGTTTTAGACGTACTGGTACTTTTCCTATGGACCCAAAGTCTTTTGCCAGCAAATATTAAGTTGATCTGATAATGGGGGAAATTTGCTGCTGGAAAGTGCTCGTTTGTTTTCAATTACGTGCCATCCCGAGCAGCAAATTTCTGTTAAAGTGCCGAGAATCCGTAAAATGACGGTCAATTGCCCGTGATTAACAGGAAAATCAGTTAACAATAATATATTAAAAACAGCTTAAGTACGGGCATTTTCGTAATTCCCGGTTTCCCGGTATTTCTTCTCTCGCAATTATACTCCATGGGATCAAAGAGGAACGGAAAGACGCTTCTAAGGATTGATTACGCATATCGGCCCCGAAGTAGACTGATGTTTGCGCAGTAATTATTGTCTAATTATACACTTTCAATATCTGGGGTTATGTCGAGTGCAAAAGTTGAACATTTGATTGAAATGAATTAAAATGTACATCACATTTCTTTTCTAAATATCAGGTGACAAGTAGATGTACATCATTGATGCATTGACTCAAGCAAAAAGAGCACTGTTGATATCAGTAATCCCGTCAGGTATGTATTAGTTAAGGGATTGAAGCAGGCACTTATCAGAGAAATAATGATGTCTTGTTAGGCGTGGTAAGCCGTTAGTCGCTTGCAGTCAAGCCCCCGAAGGGGGCGAGACGTGCACGCGACTACGGGCAAAGCACAAGAGTGACTTGTCCTTTTCACGAATAAATAAAGTCAATTGCTAGTTCTGCAGCGAAGCGTCTTCTTGGATAGATTAAAAATGATTCGCCCATTTCACCCAATGGATATGACCCAAAACTTTTCCCAAGCTCCTATATCAGCGCAAATCGAGGGTATAGGCGATCCCAATTTGCAAGTGGGTGGAGAGAGGCAAGCGAGGTAAAATGCGTGCCAAGTGCACAAAACATTGGCCTCAGCGGAACTCGACAAAAAGGACCATTGGGTCATGAGGCTGTCGTTGTATCCACTGGAGCAAAATGTACCTGCGTAGTTCCTTTTTAAAATCCTATTCACAGTAAGTATGGAACACGATTTCAAACCTATAAGTAATTATCCAAAAGGCCGGACTATAATGATTTCTATCTGATGGCAAACAGGGTGTTCTTTGTGTTCAGAGGGAGCGAAATAGAGCCGATGGCGTAGGGCACAAGAAGGGCTACCACAAGGGAGTGTGCTTGCACCTCTCCTGTTCAACATCTTTCCCAACGACCAACCTAGGATGCAGGAACCTGTCGTTTAATTTATCAAAGATCTTGGAATTAGCGCACAAATGCCGATTTCACAGTTGTCGAAGAAAGATCACTCCAACGCTTTGGGATGAACTCACTCCTTATTATGATGTGAAAAACCACCTACGTGCAAATTCATCAAAGACACAGGTGGGTGCTTTCCATCTACTCAACCGTGAAGTCAACGTCAGCTTAAAGTCGCTGGTCTGAAACACCCCCTGGGCACTGTGATAACACTGTCTACTTAGGAGTTACCCTTGGCCCGCACGCTCTCTTATAAGATCACACATCGAGAAACAAGAGTAGTATTTTCACGCCATAAACATCTATGAACAAACTCATCTGCACAGATGGGTGCTCGCCCACATACCCTAAGATCGACGCACCTTGCCCTGTGCTCCTCATGTGCATAGTATGCTTGCCCTGTATGGAAACAGGATCAACACACTATCACAAGCTTGATTCAGCGTAAATGCTCTGTCTGCTTATTACAGGATGCCTCCGTCACATCAATGGAAAATTATACATCCGAGCGGAATTTCTCCTCCAGATACCGGTGATCGTAGCGAGCATGTAAAAGCGTAGCTGCCAAGTATCCTCAGTGAAGCAAACCCTATGTCTGGACATATAACTGCTGCCAACCGCCTTAAATCCATACAGAGAGAGAGTTTCTTCAGCAAAGTCCACCTCTTAAACAGTCTCTTAGGAGCCGAACGATAGCCCACCTTGTGGACAGAAGACTGCCATCACCCAGTAACCATCTATTGGTAGTGACCTGGGTGAGCATCTCCACCTGGTGCTGACTCCTCATGGGCTGAATGATGATGCCTCAACAGATTGCGAACCAAACTGCTTAAAAACAACTAGGCTCTTGCAGAAGTGCGGCCAAACCGGGAAGCAGATCAGGACACTACCTGTGGTGTGGAACCGCACCACGACATCGAACATCTCTTGGTCTATCCCCACCTCTTGGAGCAACAATTCACAAACACGGTGCGAAATTCAGTGCAGAAGCGCCGACGTTGTAACCCACTTCTGGCTGGATCTATTTTGAGAAGCCCAGTGGTTTGGACCACGATAAGAGAAGATCTGAGCTAGAACTCGTTTAGGGTTAAAGTGGAGTACGTAATATGGCCATGGCATTATGGACCCCTTATAACTTTCAACTAAGGATGGAAGGGGTGTCCTTTCTTTCTATTGCCTCCCTCCCGGGTCGAAAGAACCATCACTTCAACATATATCATTTTAGTTTTTTTTCACTCTATAACGACAGGTAGTGCAGCCCTTAAAATCAAAGAAATATTCAACACGCTTCTTTTCTAAATTTCATGACAATACTAAAACATCCTCCAGATACTCTTAGCCCGATCTGGAGGTTGCTTAATATAGCCAATACTAGTCCGACTGACATTACCCATCGCTATGAGCTACATGTTATCAAATTCCTAGCTTACATATTATTCCAAAAACGGCTCCAGGTCTGTATGGGATACTTTTAGTACGTGGGATCTGGGACAACAACCCTATTTCCTGTGTAGAACCTTGACCTCGCTCAATACGGACCACGTGTCGCAAGCACCTCGTTGTGAGCATATTATGACCTTTTAGCTTCCATACACGTGGATCTATTTGAGTTCATATATTACCTACCCCCTCCTCTATGCAAATAACCAGGTGGCTCCAATATTACCCTCCACGCAGGGGTTAAATATGGACACTTTTGAACCAATTTTTTAGAAGCCAAAGCCATTTCAATTGGAATGGAAAACCATTAAAGAATGAAATAAACTTATTGGTGAACTTTACGATCTTGTTTAAGAGGTCCATTACTCCCTTACCCTACCTGTGCGTGCTTTTGGCTCCCAATAGTAATATTTAATGTGTTGCATATTTGTTACAATTTTGCACAGAATGCGTTGTGTTTGGGATTGCCATAGCAATTATCGACTTGGCGAGTTTTACGTTGAGGCCAGCAGCGATGGTGTTGATTTTGGTGGAGCCAGCTCCTGTTGATTGGTGGGGTTTGAGCGGTCTATATCGCAACGGTGGACGACAGGTAGCTAGGGCACTCATTGAGAATGGATCCGCATTCCTGTGATGTGGAGAACCACATTGACATGCTGGAGATGGCCCATCGGTGGCTATTCTGTTGAAACGAACGCTCCTGTTCGAATCCCTGTTCAAGTTGATCATTCCTCGTGGAAGATCGCTACCAGGAGGGAAGTCCTGTCCAAGGTGTGGGTCTGGTCTTGGGGGGGGGGTCTGGTCTTGGTAATCTAGCCACGTAGTGTTCCATATAAGATTTTGAATGGGGAGCTGGAGAGTTTATCGTCGTTGACATAAGGGTCGACGAAAGCGCAGTCTGTCTGCCGAGCTGGTGCATGTGATTCTTTGACAGTGTTGTGCTTGTTGTCCAACAAGCCGTGTTCACCAGTTTATGTGTGTGATGTTCTCTCCGAAGATTGCAGTATGCCATGCCTGAAAGAAACTCAGATGGGAGTGGGACGCAAGGCAGCCATTATGGTTCCCTCGTTGAAACGTGTCTAGCTTTTTTGTATGAGAGCTATTCTTCAGTTTGGCTGATAGAGAGTAAGCTAATCGGTGAGTGAGAATGGGTTTTGAAAGTGACCCGTCCACGCCAAGGACGGGTCACTTTTTTCACGCACCAGAAGCGAGTGTGATCCTTATCATATCTTTGAAACGACATTTTGCAAGGAGTTGCCCAGCAAGGAGTTGGCAGACACAGAACATTTCGTGGTTTGGAAACTCTGGCGGCTGCGGTTTAAATGGTCTCCAGTCCTTTCCTTCCTGCGAGAATGAGTGAGGTAATTCCAGGACGTCTCCTCCACGCTCACGACGTTCCTATCCAAGCAGTTTGTCAGATCGAAAGCTTAATGTTGCTTCTTCCCGGTTCAGATTCAAGAATTTATTGTAAGTGTATCAATTCTCATCCCCAGGATGGATATAACTGCGGCACACCAGCCACGTGGATGGTCTTCTTTGCTAGCTTAATAAAGAGTTTACATAGTGCTGTGTAGGAATTATCAGGTTGGAGGATGTAAGGTGTCGACGAATGGTTGGGCACTTCTGAATCACCGATTGGAATATTGTAGGCCTAAATTATGGGTCAAACACTCTGACCAGATCGTAGCCAGGATTTTTAAGGGTGATTTATTCAGGTGGGGCTTGATTTTAGGGAGCAACTTTTTAAAAAAATGGGTGCAGATATTTTTTTCGGACCCTTTCATGTAGTCAGGGAATTTTCAGCATTCTTTTTACTTACTCATTTTGGGTGTGTTTTGCCTTTTTAATTTTGGGTGGGGGCGCTACTACCTCGCCTCCTCCTGACTGCTAATAGTTGCACAACGGAACCTTCTTTATCACCTATTGAGCCTAAATCGGACAAATATTTCCGGTATTCTGTAAAATGCCGAAAAATCGTGTAACCCGCATGCAATCACCTTTAAAATTTGAAAAATCCAAAAGACTCTCTAGCAAATCTGCGGAACTTTAGGAGGGGGCATTATTTACGCAGGGGGAAATGGAGGATTTGCGCTAGGGATATGAAAGAAAATTGTAAGCAGAGGGTGCTAATATGAAAGTCGTATAACAGTTTAAATCAGTGGAGGGGGGATTTTGAACTTTTTTATGGAAAAATCTCATAAAATCAGGGGAATGGCACCATTTTTGACGGAAGCGACGGAACGACCGCAATTTTTTCAAAAAAACAAGTTGAAATCCTCCATTCCTCCCCTGGCGTAAATAATGACCGCTCCTTTATAAAAATCTACAACTGGAACCTAACTCAACATAGAAATCTATAACTAATAACAATAGCGAAACTCATCAGTCACCTTCATATGGTAGGGAAGTGACATGTCGAACATGTTTTTTGTTGTTCAGCTATTGAGTAATGTAATTAAAATTCAGTACGGAAGAAACGTGTTTTGACCTTTGTACCCTGTTTAAGAAATGTTCAGGTGAATAAAATAACAAAAGTTATAAAAAATATGTGTTGTACTGTTATATTAGCACTTTATATTACCACTTTGTCCACCCCTTTCACAAGATACATAAGCAATAATCCTGAATTTGTTACCAACCCTTGAAAATTGAAACAATATTCAGGTGCACTGACCTTTTGTAAAAACAGGCCCAGTTACGCACTGGACAAAAAATTCAGATTTACAACAGCACTTTCCATATATCCCAAACATGGTATTAAATGTGTTACGAGACGTACTCAGGGTCAGAAAAGTAACCTCACGAGGTTCATAAAACAAAATTTCACAATGACGATTTGAAGAAGATTGACCTTGACCAAGATGTCAATTCAAAGTAATATTTTAATGTACAATCAAATTAATCACGCATTACACAATCAACAATGCCACAAAATTAAAGGCTGACTAAAAAATTTTGAAATATTAAAAAATCAAATTAAACACACACATTCAGGTTAAACCTCAAGTTCAAAGTGCACTGTGGGTGCGCACCGTCTCTTGTAGAATCAGCCACAAAAAATCTTGGCGCCCCAAATCTTGCTGGTACAGTTCAATAGTTTCGCGAAATCGCAAAAGTCCCTTGTGGTCTAGACGCCGATTAATTTATAGACTCGTAGCTTGGAGTAAACAATGGAAGTAATAAACTGAAGCTTGATGGTATAACATTTGTCCCTACAGTATCAGTGCATAAAGGTGAATGTCAAGGACAGTGAAGAATTGTGCCTGTTGGAATTTTAATGTTAACCTTTGTTTTTCCAAAGGCACCAAATTTGCTGACAATTCTGACAACTTTTTCAGGAATTTTAATAACATTGATTTTTAAATCAAATGATATGAAAGTGTCTCCAACTTTTGTTTGAGAGGTCTACACTCGATGAAATCTCTTGACAAACTGGCAAAGAAGAATACATTGCAAACCAATTTGGTCCTAGCAAAATTTCCCTGATGCAACACAAACACGCGGAGACAAGACGCACATTTCGTCCTCTTTCCAGTTCGCTGAAACATGTTTCAAGGAAGTCCACAATCTTCCACATCTGCGCCTGATATGTTTGACATAGCAATTACACAAAGGCTAGTGTCATAAACAGGTGTGCAATCTGCTTCCCTTTTTTCTTAGGAACAAAGAACCTCTGTCACTTCTTAGAATGACGAGAAAAAGATCATGTGATCTATTGTCTTCTATAACTGCGGACGTCTTTTGACATGTTCTTCAGGATGTTCACACACTAGTCCATTTTAGAACTAGGTCAATTCAGATAAGATCAGCTTATTGCAAACACATTGCAAGTTTCATATTTTCAGTTCTCCTCACTAATATTTCTATGATTAAATTTAACATGATTTAATACAATACCGAAAATAAAGATAATATTTGGGGGTCGTCCCAAATGGAATTGAACTCAAATCGTATATCTTTCGGAGCCACGTCCTCCAAATTCTGAGGCCGTGGGTCCCACCTAGTAAGGCTTCTACTGTGCGTTCCATTAACTTTGAACCTATATTCATCATTTTTTCCGAAAGAAACAAAGTGACCAAATATCGTGAAAGAAATTTGTTTGGCAGAGACTGTGACCTAACATCTTCTTTGTGCAGAAACAAAACTTAACTTACAGTAACTTGCGCATACCCCATTTCTTTTCACTTTTCTAAATAAATGTGGTAAAGTTGAATAAAATGAGGTCCAGCCATAAGTTTATGGATCTTGGTTCTGCACAGATGTTAGGTCACAGCTGCCCAGCAAACATATCCACCATGAGTTTTGTTCAAATTAGTTTCTTTTTTCAATAATGATGAAATATTCAGTCAAAATATTGAACTCACAGTAAACGCCAAGTTATTTTAATCGCGAACGAGACCATCTCATCCAAACTGGGTTTGTGTTTCATATAGAAAAGTCCCAAGTATACAAATGAGGTATTGCGATTGATTCCGTCCTGCGCTACATAATAACATCATACATTACCACAAGCCTTCCACGGCGAGCAGTGACAAACTAATTAGGAAGATGTCACACACTAGTCTAACTTTACATAGTTCTCTCACCCAATTACCGGGCGGCCGTTGCCCAGTGAGAGAAGTAGTGCATAAACATACTCACGCCCAAAGTCGGTGCAATGATCACCAATTTTGCCGCAAAACCACGATTGGATAGCCCATCTGGGCGGACTTCGGCTACTCGACAGCAAACTGCAAGGCCCCAAGCGAATTTCGCGAATTTTCCTCCCTCCCGTAGGGTCAGTGTGCGGCCGTGTATGACGGGTGACAAATGGGCCTGCCTTGTCAATCATTGCGATCAATAAAATAAACGAGAGTGAGCAACCTCCTGGAAGCAAAATTTCTTTCTTCTTATCATCTTGCATGATGTTGATTGTTTCATTGTTACGTGTATGTCTTGTAATATATACGCATGGGTCTGCCTCTATTCCATGTATGGTTTATAATTGATTTAAAAAATCCCAACATCGCCAACAAATCCTTCGCTAGTCTAAGAAGTGTTTAAAATGCTTCTAATCCTCTGCTATGCGAAGGTCGACCCACCCACTTTGCTCAATTTTGAGAATTAATTTGATCATGAATTTTGTTCAAGTAAAATTGATCGAGTGCCAAAATTAACGCAAACGATATGGTTTAACAATGCTCCCTAACTTCAATTTTGAGAGCTTATTATTTTTTCAGCAACGTTTTTTTCGCGCGTCCTGCCCTCGAATTGGCTGCTAATATTTGGCAACTCTGCAATGTGTGTGCATAAACACACGAAGTGATTACGTCCCCCCTTTGGACCGACGGGTTATTAACAATATTTAGGATAATTGCATAGAG
>JAMKCH010082653.1:0-68902 GCA_023653785.1 Ophioderma brevispina | reverse complement strand
TGGACACGTCCCACTATTGGAAATTAAAGTTTTGGCGCTGGAATATTCGCCAGGAGTTTTTGCAAGTTCGGCATCTTAATAGTAATCTCGCTGCAGCCCGCGTCGCGGCACACACCAGGTAGTACAATGTAGTAAGTTTAGTAGTTCATTAATTAACAACTTTATTATAGATTAATCTTTGATTATTGATGATACCTAATTGATGTTTGATTGAGATTGATTTAGACACACAATTAAAATAAATACTTTGTTTTAATATTTGTAATCAAGTTTACAGTGTATTATCTAGTTATTCAGGAGTTTAAATCCGTAGTTTAGAGGTGGTTTTGGCCTTTGTCAAGGTGACCGTAACAAAATTGGGCTCGTCTCCGGGAAATACACTGTAAAACTATAGTTAAAATTCTGAACAAATTTTGATTGTGTGGTTAACTTTTGATATCTGTGCTGTAATGTTATTTTTGAAGGAAGTGTTTATAAGCTACGCTATGGCATGTAACCGCAGAAGAGTTGTTTAAAGATGTTACGTGGGAGGTGAAGGGTGTTGGATGTGTCTCAAAATCCAGATTTAATGGAATTGGCCAAGTATTATGGGATGGAAGTTAGGCATTCCATGAGAAAGCAGTTAATCAAAAACCAGTTGATAACGCATCTTGTTGAGGAAGATTTGATAGATGAGGGATGTTTGGAAAACATAGTTGAAATTCAGGATGTGTCAGATAGTGCTTTGAAAATGAAACAGTTGGAAATGCAAATGAAAATAGAAAAGGACAAATTGGTTTTAGAACAGCAAAAATTAGCACAGGAAGAAAAAGAAAGACAAGATAGGTTAGCAACGGAAGAAAAGGAAAGACAAGACAAATTGGCTTTAGAGAAGGAAAGATATGAATTAGAGAAGGAAAAACTTGAATTAGAAGAGGCTCTGAAACAACAGGAACTAGATGCCAAATTACAAATGGAACAAAAAGAAAAAGAGGACAGATTAAAATTAGGACAAAAGGAAAAAGAAGATTACAAATGGAGGAAAGAATGAAGTTGGCAGAAATTGAAGCCAAAACAAAATTAGAACAAAAAAAGTTAGAAAAAGGCACATCAGGCTCCTCCTCACATACAGGTTTTGATGCCACAAGGAATATCAAATTAGTTCCGACATTTATGGAAACAGAAGTTGACAAGAATTTTTTGCACTTCGAGAAGATTGCCGAAAGTATGAAGTGGCCTAAAGAGCAATGGACAACATTGCTTCAGACTGTGTTTATTGGGAAAGCTAGAGAGATCTACTCATCCCTATCAATTGATCAGTGCGGTGATTATGAAGTAGTAAAGCAGTCTATTCTTAAGGCCTATGAGTTAGTGCCTGAGGCGTATAGGCAAAAATTTCGGAGTGCGAAAAAACTTGCAGATCAAACTCACGTTGAGTTTGCTAGAGTTCAGGAACAAATGTTGGATAGGTGGCTCACTTCCAAGGAAGTGAAACAAGACTTCAATCAACTTAGGCAGTTGGTTTTAATTGAGCAATTCAAATAGTGCATTCATGCTGACATTAAAACTCATTTAGATGAACGCGATATCAAAGATTTGAAAAATGCAGCAACAATAGCAGATGATTACGCTCTCACACATAAGATGAGTTCCAGCAGTAGTACGGATGGGCCTAATAAGTCAAGTCAGATTTACAAGAGTTTCATTCAAATACCTATAGGCCTTACCATAAGTAGACCATGTTACAAAGTCATGGTACTACTACAGAAGGAAAGGAAACGTCAAGTCAGGTTCCTCCAGTCAGGGGAATAAGGGTCCTTCTATGTAAAAACCAAAGTTTAGCCTAGGGAATGTTTTAAATCAGATGAACTGCACGTATTGCAGGAATCAGGTCATGTTATGGGCAAGATGTTGGAAGTTGATGGGAAAGCAGTTGGCCATGAAGCAGAAGTCTGCCCCCAAAGGTTGTGCTGTGTCCTTAGACCACAAGTAGTTCCCAGGCTATTAACCAGAAAGATGCTGAGTCTTGAGAAAGTTAGGGAAGACTTTGAACATTTGTTTTTTTGGAAGGGTTCAGGGTCGCTTGATGGTGACAAAGTGATCAAAAAATAAAAATCATGCGTGACACATGTTGTGCCAGTCAGTTATTGGAGGGGTCATGCCCTTTAATGAGAAAGTGCAACAGGGGAGAATGCTTTGATCCAAGGTTATAGGTATGGATGGTGTTATTAGTTATCCCTCTTCACAAGGTGAAATGTGAAGTGTTTGGCTCAGGTAACAGCATAGTCGGAGTAGGCCTGACTTCCAGTCAAAGGTGTTTCAATGTTATTAGGGAATTGATTTGGCAGGCGGGAAAGTAAATCCCGACCCCAATTTGTTCCCACAATCCATGACACAGATATGATAGTGAGGATGAGGAATAGTACAGTTTATACAGCATGTGCATTTGTTATAGGAGTATGCTAGGAAAGCATGGCTTGAAGCAAATAGGGATAGGAAGGCGGAAGACCTTGTCCACTTATTTAGGTGTTAAGAAGGGGACACGTCATGACAAACTTAGATGAACCAGGTCAGCTTCCCTCTTCCGGGGAGACTAAATTCCCAAAATACAAAGTAGGCCTGAGCAGGTGCCATAGTGCGGTGTAATGATGATGATCCCCTGGGTCATAGCAAGTAGTTCTTGAAACAGGAGAATGATCTGCACTCAAGAATCTTAGTCAAAGGGCAGTAACCCTCTGCAGGAGTCTGAGGACCATCCTGGTTTACAAACACATTGGTGTGCTGATGAGGAAATGGAGGACACCTGATGCTCCGGCAAGTGATGAGTGGAAAGATGTTCATCAGATAGTTGTACCAAAGGTTTATCACAGGGAGGTCCATCAGCATTGCCCATGGATTAGTCCTATGGCAGGACAAGAGTCAAGAAGACACATGATAGGGATTTTGAACAACTTTTGGTGGCCTACATTCGTAAGGATGTTTCTGAATACTGAGGTCTGTATACTTGTCATAAGTCGTTGGCAAGGCCTAATCAGAAAATCCCGCCAGCTGCTCTGAAACCGATACCGGCATTCGCAGAGCCATTAGTAGGGTCATTATTGATATGTAGGACCTCTCCCTCGGACTAAGTCGGGTAATCCGTACCTACTTACTATCATATGTGCCTTTTTCTACCAGGTTGCCTGAGGCCATACCTTAAGGAATATTAAGGCTAAGACCGTATAGTGAGGTGAAGGCTTTTGACCAAGTTTTTCACTCTTGTAGGCCTACCTAAGTCAATTCAGTCAGATCGGGGGTTCAAATTTTAAATCTGGCCTATTTCAACAAGTATATGAGTTAGGGATAGAACAGGTATTTGTCCAGTGGCCTCCATGCCAGAGTCCAAGGAGCTTAGAGCAGATTTTTGTCCCCACCAAAATCTGACGAATATGATTAGGACTTACTCTTGGAATTTGAGAAGGACCGGGACGAGGGAGTTCACTTGTATTGTTTTGCTCCAAGGGAAGCAGTTCAGGAAACCCTAGGTTTCAGTCCCTTGAGGTAGTTTTTGGGCGTACAGTTCGCGGGTCCTTGAAACTCCCAAAGGAGAAATGGCTGAATGATGAAATGATGACACCAACTTTTGATATGTTTCAATTTAGGTATAGGTCAATAGGGCAAATGAAATTACCAGGGAGAATTTGAAGCACGCCCAGGACCAAATGAAGAAGTGGTAGAAGTGTATGACCAGATTGCCAAGGAGTAGGGGGTCTTTAGGCAGGAGACCAAGTGTTAGTCTGTTTCCAATCCCTGGACATCCGCAAGGCAAGATACCATGGCCCTAACAGTAGAGGAAAAGAAATGAAGTTGAAACTAGTCAAAACGCCAGATAGGGGTAAGAGTAGGCAATTGTGCCATGTAAATATGCTGATAGGAGTATGTAGGTAGGAAATGAGGATGGCATCGCAAAAACAGTGTGGCTCTGTAACGTCAGTATGAGGAAATTAACATGATGACAATCATGAATCTGAAGATGCTCTTCCAAAAGTCAAACAGTGATGACAAGCAGCATGCTATCCACTCAAATTGCAAAATTCAGATGTGCTGAAAAGATTGGATACCAAAAATAGCCACCTTTCAGATAATCAAAGGTGCGAAATCAAGCAGTTAATTCATAAGTTTCCTGATGTCCCTTTAGAACCACTTGCTGATTTTCATGATGGTGATGTGGGTGATTGTGCACCCATAAAACAGCATTCCTTGCAGAGTAAATCCTATAAAGAAAACATCTCAAACAAAGAGATAGAGACATGTTGGAAAATCAATAATTGAAGCCAAGCAAAAGTGAATGGAGTTCCCCATGTATTTTGGTTCCAAAACCTGATTGTTCTCTTAGGTTGTGACAGACTTCAAAAGGGTAATAAAATCAATGTTCAAAGACTGATTATTTCCGCTACCTAGTATGGATGATTGCATTGAAAAATTGGCAATTGAAGTAGTCAGCAAGTTTAACCTTTTGAAGGGGTATTGGCAGGTTACACTTACTGGATCGTGCGTAAGAAATTTCGGCATTTTGCAACGCCGGATGGCTTTTCAGTATCGGGTTCAGCCGTTCGGTATGAAAAAACGCACCGGCCAAAAACCTTCCAAAGATGGTAAATAATAAGTGCTGAAATAGAGGCTGTGAAGCGTATGTTGATGATTTGATTGTGTACAGTCAATCTTGGGAACAAAAAAAACACAAACTTGGGCAGATCCATCGCTTGTTCAGAAGTGTCAGAAAAACAAATTGACAGTCAATCTGGTCAAGAGTTAGTTGCCATGCCAATGTCACCTAATTATAGGGCCATGTTAGTATCAAGGCAAGGTCAAGCCTTGTCAAGGCTAAAGTTGAAGCAATTGAGAAGGAAGTTCCCCAAACCTAGTACCAGGAAAGAACTTCAGAGATTCATAGGTATGACTGGATATTACAGGGAAGTTGTCCAAACCTTTCAGATATTGACAGTCCTTTGACAAATTTGCTAGCCAAAAATGTCAAATTTGTTTGGTCACAGGGAATGTTTTAAAATTAGTTTCCAGAAAATCAAGCAATATTGATTAGTGAACCAGTTTGATTGCACCAGACTATACTACCAATTCCAAGTTGGCCATAGATGCCAGTGACATAGGGTGTGGTGGAGGTCTTATGCAAGAAGGGGAAGACGGAATAATAGAACCCCTTTTCGTATTTCTCCAAGAAGTTAAAACACGCAACCAAAGAACTTACTCACTATAAATAAGAAGGAGGGTCTTGCTCTGATTTTTTTGGCCATTAGGGCATTTGGATGTATATTTGGGCACCACAGTGCACCCCAGATCACAAGCCCTCACCTTCATCAAAGGAATTGAAAAACAAGAATTCATTAGGTGGTGAGGTGGAGTTGACCTTGCAAAAAAGTACAACCCGAGGACATCCAGACACATCAGAGGCAAAGATAATGTGATGACTGATGCCCTATCCAGAATTGTTTAGTTAAGCCAGAATAAGTAAAGCTTTTTTTAAAAAGGGCAATGTTACATTGTGAATAAGCTATGTATTGAAAAAAATATTGAGCCTTAATCGGTATGAGTGTGCTTTTTCAACAAACGATTTCTTTCTTTAAGGGCGAGGGTGTTACAGCCCCAGAATTAGAAAGATTTATTTCACTTGAGCAAGATAAGTCATAAATTAGCACATAAATTTATAAATAGTCTAAGTAATATAATAAAAAATAGACCTGGGGTATGTGCATATGGTGTGTGTGGAATAATTAGAATGCGGAGAATATTTTAGAAGAGTTGCCCGTTGAGTGGGGATTGGCTGGATATGCTCCACAAACCAATAGGTGGGCGCCCTGTATAAATTACACAGTCAGTGAGTAGCTGCTATAGATCCCAAAATAAATCTTATACAGTACATGGCTTTTCCAGGGGAATCCAGATTCATGACATAAGGATATATTAGCACATGCTCAATAGAGAGGACTAGATCCTTCTAGAATTATTTGAGAGCCCCTGGTGAGAGAAGAGGAGGGAGAGTTTTTCATTACCATCGTGCTCCAAGATTAGCAGAGTTTTCCAAGTATAGTTGACAGTGACAGTAATCACACAAGGGTCCAGTACACGTCTTCCATATAGTGGATATTTTCATAGTAGTCTCAGCTCCAGTCGTTTCGTCCGACTGTGTAGCCGTCTTCTGGTTTTGTATTCCGTGGCTCTGAGTATCCAAGGATAAACACAGCTACAGCAATATTAGGACTTTACATTTAGTCGACCTCCGAGCTTCGGGCGTCATTAGGGGCTGGTTTTCTTCAGTAAAGGACAAGTCGACCTGGACACGTCCCAGTTTTGGCGCTGGATGGGAAATTTTCGCCAAGAGTATTTGCAAGTTCGGCATTCTTAAAGTATCTCCTGCAGGTCACGTAGCGGACAACCGAGGGGGGGTTTTTTTTGTTTTTTTTTTTTTTTTGGGTTTAGTAAGTTTAGTAGTTCATTAATTAACAACTTTATAGATAATCTTTGATTACTGATGTACCTAATGATGTTTTGAATGAAAGTGATTTAAAGACACACAATTAAAATAAATACTTTGATTTTAATATTGAAATACGGTACAGTGTATTTATTAGTTATTCAGAGGTTTGAATCCGTAGTTTAGAGGTGGCTTTGGCCTTGGTCAAGGTTGACCGTAACATCACCATAGGTTTTAGTAGGGTTGACAACTTGGACCAAATGTGAACACTTTACTTTTTATCCTTGTAGGCTAGGCTTGTGATTGAAATTCCTTCACACTTAGGATATGGGAAGGAACCCAGAAAAAAATACTCGCCAACCGAGGCCAAGCGGGCGAGTATGGCAAAATCCCTAGATATGAAAGATACAAATTAACCATGGCCCTCAGTCCCAAGCAGCTCTGGAGCACTTGACCACGGCAGCGGTAAGGATAGCAAATGAGCAGAGGGTGATAAGAATCTCTGGGTACGGGCAGGCTGCCATTGGAAATTGAAAGTATGCACGTATAACGCCAGATCTCTCTGTACAGTCGAAGAATTATTGAAATGGAGGAGAAATGGAAAGGATCAAGTTTGACATTGTTGGAATTAGGAAAGTAAGGCAAAAAAAAGGAGGAAGGGATGCATCACCCTTAACAGAGTGGTAACAATCTCTTACTTCAAGGGAGGGAGCAACACCGTCCAAAGGAGTGGGTTCATAGTACACAAGAAGTTTAGAGCAGGAAAAATGTCAGTAGTTTAAAGGCAGTTTCAGAAAGAGGGGCTTCAAAGCTAATGTCAAGATCAACAACACAAGTACCATTCAAGATTATCCAAGCTTACTTCCAAACAACAAGAAGTGTGATGAGAGAAAGTAGATGAGTAGTAGATGCTGGGTATGAGGAAATAGACAAGCTAGTAAGCAGAGTTTAGCAAAAACACTACAATATCATAATGGGCGATTTCAATTCGAGCAAAGGTTGGAGCGGGGTAATCAAGGAGAGTCATGCACAGATAACTTTGGGCTCGCGAGTGCGGAATAGCAGAAGGAACATCTCACAACTTTGCTGAAAGACATGATTGAAAATCATGAAACATTTTCGACAAGAAATAGCCCAACAGGCGATGGACATGGATCTCCCCAAACGGAATCACGAAGAATGAAATCGATTACATCCTTAATGACAAGCCCCACACTTTCTCAAATGTAGCAGTCATTAATAAGTTCAACAACAGGGCAGTGACAACCGCATGCTTCGAGCCTCCATTACGATCAACACCAAACTAGAGAGAGAGAGCAAGATGTATGAAGCAACAGAAAGAAAAACCAAATGAGGAAGACTCACAGCTAAGGCTGTGGAATTTCAACTGAAGTTGTCCAAAAAGTTGAGGCTTTACAGTTGGATTCATGCAAAGATTATCAACACACAATTGCGATACCTCATTTCTGCAATTATGGATTGCGGTAGAAACTGTGGAAGAGATAAGTCAACAAGACCTGAAAAGCTCTCTGTGGAAACCAAAACCAAAGAGGGAGAGAAAAGACGACAGAAGAAGAGGAGTGGAATGGGAGGGAATCAACATTGTATGAATACACTGCGACTTGCAGACCATCAGGTGACGTAGAAAGAGGAACTTCATCATTACAATGAGCAAGAAAACAGCGAAAGCTCTGAAACCAACAAAAGGACTTCTCTTCTCCTAAACAGCAAGGACCGGAAACAGTGTGAGGACGGAACAACATCATAGCCTGAGGGAGGACGGATGGCCCTCTAACTGGCAGGATCTCGATTAGGATGTCGAAAGATGTGAAGAGTTCTACACCAACCTCACAGCCACCAGGGCGGCAACCACAAGAAAAAACCTTTTGCTGAGTCAGGCTTACCCAAAAGTGGAGGAAAACACCACCCCCTTCCCTCATGCCCTTCCGAAGTACGAGATGCAGTAATAAACTACTAAAGCGAGGTAAAGCCCCTGGAGAGGATGGTATTACAGCAGGGGGGGTTCTTCAAGATGGAGGTGAGCCCATTATTGAGATACTTACAAAGTATCAACAGAGGCCTTAAGAGGGGGAAGAGCCCCAGCAACTGGATAGAATGCATCTGTAGTATTCTCCAATAAGAACGGAGCTACATCTGCATCAAAAACTATAGGCCAATAAGCCTTCGACCTGTAATGTACAAGGTATTCTCAAAGGTCCTGCTGAAAAGAATGCTGCTGAACACTCTGGAAACACCCAACCAAAGAGCCCTAAGCTGGGTTGAGACAAGGATTTTTCTACCACTGATCCACATACATGTATAAGATCCCGCTCAGCTTTGCCTTTGTGACTTATGAGAGGCGTTTGACTCTGTTGATTCAAACCACTCTTCATAGCACTTGAAAACCAAGGAGTTGACCCCGCATACATCAATCTCGTACGTGACCTTTACAGTGGTGCCTCTTCCACCCTAAAAGATCCACAAGGGACAGTGAAAGATCAAGCTAGAGAGGGGGGGGAGCAAGATAGGGAGACAACATTTCACCCAAACTCTTCACCTCATGCCTTCAAGAGCCATTAACGGAGAGATTAACTAGGAAGGAAGAGGACGCAACATTTGATGGTGAAAATCTCTCTCACCTGATCTTGGCCGAAGATTATATCCAATTGCCAAGTCACAGAGGAATTGGAAAGCATGCTAAATACATTCACAGCACCGCAAAACGTCGGATCAGATGCATGTGGGGAAAAACTAAAGCGAGATAAAGCCCCTGGAGAGGATGGTATTACAACAGGGGTTCTTCAAGATGGAGGTGAGCCCATTATTGAGGTACTTACAAAGTTATTCAACAGATGCCTTACAGAGGGAAGAGTCCCCAGCAACTGGAAGAATGCATCTGTAGTTATTCTCCATAAGAAAGGAGATACATCTGACATCAAAAACTACAGGCCAATAAGCCTTCGACCTGTAATGTACAAGGTATTCTCACAGGTCCTGCTGAAAAGAATGCTATGCTGAACACTCTGGAACAACACCAACCAAGAGCCCAAGCTGGGTTTAGACCAGGATTTTCTACCACTGATCACATACATGTTGTTAGTCAGCTACAAGAGAAAGCCAATGAGTATAAGATCCCGCTCAGCTTTGCCTTTGTTGACTATGAGAAGGCGTTTGACTCTGTTAAATTCAAACCACTCTTCATAGCACTTGAAAACCAAGGAGTTGACCCAGCATACATCAATCTCTTACGTGACCTTTACAGTGGTGTCTCTTCCACCCTAAAGCTCCACAAGGACAGTGACAAGATCAAGCTAGAGAGGGGAGCAAGACAGGGAGACAACATTTCACCCAAACTCTTCACCTCATGCCTTCAAGATGCCATCATAAAGGAGATTAACGGGGAAGGAAGAGGACTCAACATTGATGGTGAAATCTCTCTCACCTGATCTTTGCCGACGATATTATCCTAATTGCCAAGTCACCAGAGGAATTGGAAAGCATGCTAAATGACATTCACAGCACCAGCAAACCTGTCGGACTCAGCATGCATGTTGGGAAAACTAAAGTGATGTTTAATGACCACACCAGGAAATCCAAGATAACTGTAGACGGGAAAGTCATTGAAGAGGTCAACAGCTACATCTACAGCTACAGCTACATCTTGGGAAGACAGTGATGCGTGATGGTGACTTACTGCCTGAGATCAGAAGGAGAATTGGACTAGGCTGGGCAGCATTTGCAAAAGTAGAAACATCATGAAAAATACGAAGACAAGTATGGAGCTAAAGAGAAAGGTGTTCAATGAATACATTCTTCCTGTTATGACATACGGCAGTGAAACATGGGCTTTGAATAACACCACGATGGAAATGCTTGCAGTTGCACAGAGGAAGATGGAGCGAATCATCCTTGGCATCAGACTCCAAGATAAAAAGAGAAACTGCTGGATCCGATCACAGACAGGAGTTACTGATATTATCGACTGCATTAGGAGTGCCAACATAGATGGGCAGGCCATGTTGCTAGAATGCAGGATAACAGGTGGACCAACAGAGTGACAGAGTGGACCCCCAGAGAATGGACCAGAAAGCCAGGACGTCCAAAAACCAGATGGAGAGACGAAATTACAAAACAACTTGGTCCAACTTGGACAAGAATGACCAAAGATAGAGATTAGTGGAAGCATTCTACGGAAGGGGTTCCTCCATCGTGAGTGATCAAAGCCCTGGATATGGATATGGATTTCTTATTGTGTTTTTGTTGTTGTTGTTTTTTTCTTTGTTTTGCTTTCTTCTCAGGGTTATAAAAAATTAGATTAAACATAAGAAATAGACCAATGAATGCCATTGGCATATATGCTCACATTGCATATAATGTGGGGTGAAATAAATTCAATGACTTCTGCCTTGTTGACAGTCTTGTCGGAAACAATTGTACCATAGGCCTACATAACCATTACAATGTAAAATCTATGTTTATGAATTAAAACGCTTTTCTGCCCTATCTTTGTAAGCACCATTTTAAAGTTTAGAAATATAAACACAGTTTAGATGTTGTTTTACAGATACTGACACTCAATGTTTAAATGTCTTAAAATCGAGAATTGTTAAAAACACTTTAAAACCTGAATTTCATCCAGGACAAAATTTTCTTTCTTAAACATTTCCCTGTATTTACTACAATTGTAATTATGCGTACCTTTCAATATGGATCATATACCCGTCATTACATTAATTAAGTCCCTCTAAGAATATATACATATTTGCTGACAATTATCGGCCTAAACTGATCCTCTCAAGCAACCCATAAATTGCCGTTCTTAAAGTTTGCAGCTGTTTGTACAGTGGAACGAACAAAACGAATGTTCTTCTTGCACAAGGCACCACCTGAACCCATCACGGGTGCTTTTGAATACCTTATCTCTAATTCCGTACGCGTTTAATGGAAAGTTGATTGACAGTTTTTTGGCCATGGGGATCAAAGGATAAATTGTTTCATTTTGTTACTACTTCGCAGAAGTAAACCATTTTCCACTATAAACATATAACTTTTATTCACTTATCACTACCATTTATTGGTTATGGCAACTGTAAAGGTTGCCACATTTTCATGAAAATGAATAAAAATATAATCTCAATTTCTTTTCGGAATATCATTGATCAAGTGACATACACTATGCTACATAATGCATATTGACAGTAAGCACTTCAGCTTCCCCTTTGTTTATTTGGAACGCCGAGCCTTTAATTGCTCTTTGTTACTGTCAACGCAGTTGAATAGATGTCAGGCTTATAGACTGGTTATCCATACCCAGTTTTTGGCTAGACGTTTCACATAGAAGTCTCAGTACGCAAATGAGGTATTGCCTTTGATTCCGTCATGCACGTATGATGTTGTTCATCAGTAGCGTCGACCGGAATTAAATTGCAACTCATTTGTATACTGGGACTTCAATATCCCACGTCTACCCCGTTTGGATTGAGCTGGCGTCGTTCGCGATAAAAATACACTTTGAGGTTCTACAACTGTGAGTTAAATCATTTTGACTGTATATTTCAATCATTTATTGAAAAAAGAACTAATGTGAACAACAACTCAACACGTGGACATGTTGCTTTGTAAGCTGTGACCTAACATTTTTGTGCAGAACCAAAGATCATAACTTACTGCGGGACCTCTTTTGCTCTTCAATTTCCCACCAGATATTTAGAAAAAAATACAAAAGAAGGGGTCTAGCGACCTTTACTAACAACACCACGGAACGGTAATTGAAAAAAAAATGGAGGTTACGCTAAAGTTACAGTAAGTTAATTTTTTGTTTCTGCCAATGATGTTAGTCACTGTCTGCCAAACACCTATCTCATTCATGATTTTTTGTTCATCTTTTGCTTCAAATTTCGGAAAATGAATGAAATATATGGTCAAGTTAATTGAACTCACAGTAGAAGCCCTAAAATTTATTTTTTCGTAAAAGAGGACGATTGTCTTGCGCTTTGCGTCATGAAACAAAATCGCCGATCTAATCTGGTGATGAGCACCTGGAATCCTTTTTACCTGGAAGTACAGAGCCATTGTTATTACCTATAGCAGTTGAACATTAATTTTGTAGTGCTTTAATCCTCTGCATACCGAACGGATTTACTGGACGCATAACCCCGCAGCCGCGCGCAGTGGCTTGTAATCTGCTAAAACTAACACGGTGATCCGTCTGCTCATACAGTCCACGGTAAGGGTATTTAAGCCGTCTGACTAATGTTTTCCAGGTTTGTAACTTCGGACCCAACTCTTTTTTCACATTTCAGGCGGGGACAATTGAATATTAATATTAAAGAACTATACAGATTTGATCTTAAAAAGAGAATTTTATATGGGAATAACAGCCAATTTTGTTTGAAAAAAATAAAGATTTGATGACGTCACGCGCATTGATTGTTTATTATTTTGCTTTCGTGGGACCCATTCAGGTAAAAATACGTACATCCCTACATTGGAAAAAACACCCGATTATCGGCATCGTACGCGTCGGTTTTTGAATCAGTAGGGAAAGGTAATTTTGTACTGGTTTAGACATAATAATAACGGTGTCTTTGGAAACAAAATAATGCACTTTGGGCAGAGGGTACAGACCTTGATTTAAACAATAGTCGGCATTTATATATATCGGTCGCCCCCGAGAGCAACTGATACTGATACCTGACCGTGACCTGGTAACTGACACGTGGCACCAAACTATTCATCTCGTTACCTTTATAACTCCCAATACGCAAGCACCAAGCATTCTGTATCTCTGTTGTGACAGCGTAATCGATCAAGATTGGAGACTATAACATGTTGTGTCTGTAGTAACAGGGAGATTAGGACCCGATCTGCCGATTTGGGGCATGGGGATTTCCAACGGTAATTTGTGAAACTGCTACATGGCATTTACTATGGCAGTCTCGGTCCCAGTGACATTTAAAAATCATCGTCTTAACTTTTTCAAAGATCTTAGTAATATCTATACATGAAGAAAAAATATTGTTTCAAAATCCGTCGTCGGGGTTATGGATAACCCCGCTGCAAATAGTGTAATTTCCAATAACTGGTCATTTAGATTTAATATTCGTGACCATGCCTAGTCCCCTTAGTCAGTTGTGTTTAACCACCGTTCGATATGCGTAAGAGCGCCCTCCTACCATTAATCTTTGAAACAAACTAGCAACCAGGAAGTGATGCGTTTTGAATTTGGGGCTTTGCTGTTAGGTTGGCATGTCATACCCCACTGTTAGTACAGACTAGTTTCCATGCATTTGAAGAGGCGAGTAAAGACTATTTTCAATGCAGTTTCAAGTCATAGTGTGGTACTTTTCATGACGTACTTACCATCATGGGGGTAAGCTAATCTTAAAAGGTTTTTCAACATGTTCAAATTCAATGAATGCAATAATGCTCTTATTGATAGCCATGAAACAGTATAGTAGGCAGTGTCATGTCCGCCATGAATTTGAAACATTTTAACATCAATGATAAGCTATACTGCCCTCGTCGTCCGTTGCCACTTTTCATTCATCGTCACTGCTATTAACAGTTCACATCAATCATGCTTCTGTTAAATTAAAACCTGTGCATAACTCAAAACTCCATCAAACTTCCCCCTGCAAAGTAATCTCTTCAAACATAAATAACCCTGAACATACGCGCCATGGCTCAGAGCTTGCGCTCTGTAGGCCATGCCGCACCGATAACACTCTAAATCAAACAGCCCTATTAATAATTATTATAACAACCCCACAACCATTCCAATCTCCTGGTATCACAGTGCTATTATTTCCATCGAGTCCATGCGGCATGATGTAACATCTACTGGTCACTGATTTAGGAAAGAAATTGTGATGACGTTTTATTCATTTTTCAATCAAATTTGTTCACTTTTGCACTTGACATATCCTAGAGTATTGAAAGGTATAATTAGACAATATTACTGAGCCTAAATCATGTTACTCTTCGCTGGGGGCCGATATGCGTAATCAAAGTCCTTATGCAGCATCTTTCTCTCTTGATCCCATGGAGTATGTCTGGAAATTGGACGACATTATCGATTGAATGCTCTAATTCATTAATCTCTTGAACGCAATTTACGAATGATTGAGTTATGCAATTTGAAATATACTTCTTAGCGTGCGTTCAAATTCGCATGAAATACGTATTCGTAAATTCGTATTTATTACTCATCAAACAACACAAATAAATTAACACATAAAATGATTAAAAACTGTAGATGGAGGAATTACCACTAAAGGCACTCCCTGAAAATTTTGTTGCACCGGAGCCTTATTAAAATATTACAACAAAAGGACACAGAACAGGACACAAAAACACCACAAAGGACATGTGCGTGGCAAGAACAATATAATAACATCTAATAGGCTATATTATCAGTGCTATTCATTTGATCACGTTAACTCTCCCAATATGCAACACGTGAGCGCGTCACCAACGACCGTCTCAGGGAGAGGTGATGCACCGCATTCCGAAGTGCGAGAATTTAATTTATAAGAAAAATACTTTTGTATTGACTAACTTAATATTTAAAACGAAGTGGCATTTTGAGTATTTAGAACTGAATCGGATGGACTTCTGTTGAATATATTCAATTGGGTAACTCTTTTAGTTGTTTCGGGAAGCTTATTCCAGAGTCTATGTCCCGATTTATTTTGTGATTTTCATCATACCGAAAGTTCGTTTTGTTTCTAGTATCATAATTATGAGTACTACCAGTTCTGAAAATGCATGATCTGTCAAATGATGGCTGGTAATAAAGGCCCCGTTTTTTTCTATGTTTATACATAAAAATACCCAACTCCATATTATAGATTTGGAAGATATTTAAGGTATTGTATTTTTTCAAACAAAGGTTTTTGTATGACACACGTATGACTATTCGATATTATTCGATGGCTCGTTTTTGTACTTAATAGTTTCCAATTAGGTATTTCTTAGCTGCATTACCCCAAAGTAATATCCCATATGATAGCTAAGGTAGAATAAAGAAACAGTATACTGATACAATAGGTTTCTTGGCAAGAAATGTATAAGCTTTGTTCAATACGACGATCTCCAATTTTCTGGAACATAGCTTACAGACATTATCGCTGTGGGATTTCCACGTCAAGATTTCATCTATTATCATTCTAAAAAAATTTGCTTTGCAATCTAGTTATGTGCAGCCATCTAATTTTTTTACGGAGCCAATTGATGTTGATATTTTTGTTTTATATGGAGTTCCAAGAAGCATGAGATTGTCCTTGCCGCATTGATATTATTTATTGCACTTGAACCCAATTACAACACGTCTTGCATTCTCTTTATTCAGAGTATCATATAGTACATTTATGTATTTCAATCAGATAATAAATACAGTGGTTCATCAGCAAACAGAATCAAATGAAGCAGCTTAGAGTTAAAGCCAATATCATTCATATAAATAATTAAAAAGTAATTGTCCTAGAATTGAGCCTTGCGGCCAACATCACATATTACTTTTCTCGAAAGATTATCCATTATTGTTCTATTTAACTATTGTCTTTGTCTTCTATAAGACAAGTAATCCTGCAAACCAAGAATGATAAACTCCTCGTAAACCATAGTGGTACACTTTATCTAATAAATAGTGTGATCAATAGTGTCAAAAGCTTTTGACAGATCCATGAATATTCCCAAAGTTAATTTACATCATCAATAGCTTCAGTTACATTTTTGAATTGAAATCTAGAACAGCTAATATGTCGTATGGTTATGTCTGAAGCCATACTTTTTATGCTAAAAACATAATTTGGACCAAAAAATCATAACACTGTTATAACACAATACTTTCCAAAAGTTTTGACTGTTGGCAAGACTGAGAACCGTCTATAGTATCCACCAAAAATAGTTACAGCTATGATCTTTTTTGAAGATGGGAATAACTTTGGCAATTTTCACGTCATTAGGACCAGTCCCCATGCTAAGTATATTAAATGTAACTTTTTAAAGGATAACCTATTTCATTCGCTACTTTTTTACGAGGTCAGATTTGATGTTATCGTTACCCGGGCTTTTATTATTCCCCAGTTTCATAATAATCTTAGCATCCTCATCTTCGTCTGTCGGTCAAGAAAGCATGTAGCACGAATTTATGTTTTTCAATAATAATTACACTAGTGCCCAAGGGGGGGGGTTCCTAGTACCCAACATTTTATTTTTTTTGCGATTTCTCGGTAACGCACTCAAATTGTTCAAGGAGTTTTTTGCTAATTGTTGATTTATGAATACGCTTCTCTGATACAAAAAAATTAATCCGCCCACGGCTTCATTGAATAATTAGGTTGGTTCCTAGACCCACCCCCCCCCCTTGGTCACTAACGGAAGTGAAAATCAAGTATTTTACTAATTAAAAAATTAAAGTAATTACATCTTGTGATTTATTGTCTTAGATATATTACTTAGTAGGTTAATTAATTAATAATTACTAATACTTAAATCAATAACCTTTTATATGTGATATCATCAATTTTAATTTTGTCATGCGTGCTCTTCACTGTGTAAGTCTATGGGAAAAATAAGCGTTTTGAAGTTTCTGATAAAAATACAAGATGGTATAAAATTTTGGCTATATTTTGCAATGAATTATTTGGTAATTGTGTCTAGAAAGTGATATATGATTATTTTGGTTTTCAAAACCTTGATATTGGAGTTGCTGAGGATGGAATGGGCGCCCCACTCTGTGTCGAAGATGACAATTTCAATTGGCCATAGGTCATAGGTCAAAGGTCGGATTTTCACATTTTGTTATTGTGGGTATGTGGTTCATTTACGTGCCCCCAATTTTATTGGGTTGTGTCATGATCACACTCCCATGGGAAAGTGGTTATCTATCTGGGTTGGGTCCCTAGGAACCCCCCCCCCCCCCCCCCCCCCCTTGGGCACAACGGAAGTTTTTTTTAAAAAAAAATGGCCACTTAAGTGTTAAGTCCTTGGCCAGGATGCTTACTGCTTGCCGCTAGGGTTGGGCCTATACAGCAAATATTTTTAACTCATTAGTCAATTTCGGTAGCGTCTGTTAGAGTTTTCTTATTTTAACAAATTTACGTCGACATAGGTTGTTCTTCTTTGATGTCCTGAGTATTGAATCAAAATTTCCCACGTATTTCGAATATTATAGTTTTTTCGTTACTAAACAGACTACGGAGTATTTTTTGTTTAGCTAAGCGAAGTAAACTATTTAGTCTATTACGATATTTTTTGTAATTTCTTATTTTTTTTATTTTTTTTATTTTTTTTAGTGATACTTTTTCATTTTTGAAAGTTTTTTTCTTTCTGATACATTTCATCAAAGATGGTGTAATCCATGGAGATTGTCTAGGTTGTTTTTCATACTTGTCATTTAAATTTTCCTTCAGGAAACATTCATCATACAGCAATAAATGTATCAATGAAAGATGCGTACGATTTGTGTTTGTCCCACTTGAACATCCATTATCCCAATCTACACAACTAATTTGTGCTTAAACACTTGTTCATATCATTCTTTTTCACTCAAATCCCTTATTTTAATATCATTATTTTTGTGAGAACGAGAACTTTCAAGATAAACTGAACTGAAGTTAGTAGATACAAATGTTGCAAATGGTCACTGATCATTTAATAATAACATCCCTTTGTTTATAAAAAAATTCGTAATATTTGTCAATTAGAGTCGCCGAACGTGCTGTTATTTCTTGTAGGTTTTGGTAATACTTTTGGGTATAATGAAATATGGGAAGTCCTCATCATAATCAATAACTCATGTGTTGGTACATGTACATCTTCATTTAACAAATTTATATTAATTAACTTATTTTCATTCTTGGTGAGTTTTGGGCTAGTAATATTTTCCCTGAAATCATAAATTACGTCCATTCTGATCTGGTTAACTAAACTATGCAACGCAACATTTTTAGCTTTGGGACGATCAACTTCAATAAACAAGTTTTCAGTATAATTGATGTTTTCATTTTTCTCAGATCGTGTCCGTACATTATAATTACATATTATCAACATAAAGACAAACCCTCCCCCTCTTTATCTTTCACGGTTATGGAGTTCCAAATTGTATCCATCCAGTTTAAAATAGTCATGAGGTGCCTCATTGAGCATGTTTTCCGCAATACCTATAACAGTAAATTGTACCTTTACACCAAATATAAATAATCCTTAAAGAATCTATATTTTATGACCCGTCGAATATTAACAGTTCAACATTGCCAATTTGTATCTCTATAGTGTTCTTTATTTCATTCAATTTATCATCGGTGTAGTACGCGTATTGTTGCCAGAATAAAAACAATTGGAGAACCCAGTGTGGATATCACTTGCATTATCATCTGTATAATCCCTGTATGGATTATACATCAAATCTTCAAATCGTTTACTTAATATAGCATCAATTGACTTTAAATTATGGTCGAATGACATATTGTATAATACAAGTAGATATTCACTATCATCAATTATATGGTTGAATGGTAAAGCAATATTATCATTGCACACACTACAATGCCAATATTTAGTGTTAATTTTTTTGCGAAATTCATTAGCAGTCACAATTTTTATGGACAAACTTTTCACAGATAGTACAAATTAATCGTTTTTGATTTTTCTTAACATTTTTTTTGGCACACCGCACAAGAGCAACACATTACGAAACACACACAGGTAAAACAAAAATTATACAACAGAAATTAAATAAGCAAATTAAAGCAATTTTAAAAGTACTAGAAATCTTCTGCACCAGTCCATCTTAGTGCCAATCCAGAGAAGGTAAAATATAAACTTGCGTGGCCAATCGCATTTAATGTTTAAACTTAGATAAATATAAACTCAGGTGAAGTATAAACTTAAATGTCAAGTCTTGTTAGATTGAGAGAAAAAAATCTACTTTAGCTTATTCATTTCAACTTTGGAAGCTCTGAAATTAAAACAATTTAAATTGTATTCAGTAAATTCGAATCACTGCTTTATTAACACCATGTATTCCAATTTTATAACAATAAGGCCTATATTAAAATCAATATACTCTCAGCTGAGATTTTATTTTCCTTTATGATCTAATTCAATTCACATCTTTAATGTGCATTTCGTGATCCGACCACCTTTAAACCATTATTTTTATATTAAGGTCCATTTGACATCCTCGAGAAAAGTAATTTCCAAAAACTTCACTTGGTTCTATTTAAGGCACTATCAGGGATGGGCTAAATCAGCAAATCGAAAAAATCATCACAAATCAGATGTTTGCATGTATGTACAAGTACAGTGATCCTTTGAAGTATTCCTACACATTTCAAATATTTTCAATCACTGATAGCTTTTGAATACCTTATCTCCAAATTCCGTAACGTTTCATGGAAATTGATGAAAATTTTCTGGAAATTGGACGACATTATCAGGATTGAATGCTCTATTCATGTCTCTTGAAGATTTACGAAAATGGGAGTCATTATAGAATTTGAAATATACTTATTAGCGTGCGTTCAAATTCGCACGAAATCGAATAACCCAAACGTTATTCGAATGAAATTACTATGGAAACATGACAGGCGAAAACCCTATAATAGACTACCCAATATTGTTTGTTTTTACCATGTACATCTTTCTGATAGATTATTCCGTGCATACTCAAAGTATTGATCTCTGAAAATATAAAAAAGGCTGAAGTCTGTTTTCACCAAGGAGTGGCACTTTGCCGTTATTCAACGGTCTAAAGTCAGAAATATTATTTACATTAACTATTCCATTGACTTCCTTTATATCATTGTTGGTTAAGGCAAATAAGATTTGCGAAGGAGGTTATGGCCAAATTTCCTCCAAATACTTAGTTTTTTCACTATTTGGTGTTTTTGTCTACGTTTAACAATCGTCTTACTAAGCCGTTTGTGTAACGGTGTTTACCAAGGGAGGGGTGTGGTTACCACCCTCATCGAGAATTGATGTTTATGATTTTGACACAGTGCGATAAGCTATGGTCCCCCTCCTTCCATTGATACCAAAAATAAGTATCCACACACCTAGTGTGGCATTCACACTGACGTCATCATTACAGTTCGCGAGGTTGGCAAAATGGCTTTTCCACAGAAAATGGGCGAAAATCCAATTTTGCGCTTAAAAAGGTAGGAATATCCGATTTTAATGCGGTTTCAGCTCTTAAATGATGGCACATGGAGTAGTAGCATAAAAATAGGCACTTTTAGAAGTCCAGACTGTGAAAAAAACACACTACACACACTGGCCAAAGTATTGCAACATGCAGAAAACGAAATTCATGAACACATACTGATTCAAATATTAACATAGAGTCTTGACCATTTATTACGTGTGAAATTGCCAAAGTTTTAAGACAGGTGTGTTTCCTCAGAATCCACGCGGGTGAAAAAACGTTTGATTGATTGTTATGGTCCCTTAATATGGTGAATTAAAGAACGGCGAACAATAACTTTACGGTTGCACTCCAGAAGGAATACAAAACAAAAAATGGCTCCAGAATAGCCGCTTAAGATGAAATGTACTGTTTGTATAAGGGTTCCATTTTTTTTACGGGAAAATCGGGTGGTGGTGTGGAATGGAAATGATTTGATAAGTCAATGGAAACAGTAGTCTTATAAAAAATCTGGAAATTCGGAGTCATCCGAAATGCAATGGACTGATAAATCACGGGTTTACGTAATTATGTTCTAATAATGCATTTCACAGTTCATGACAATTACAGCACGAGGTCAACGGTGGATTAAAAAGTTGTTTTCAAGTTATCACGTGACCTCTTTCTTGTCATGAAATTCCTGAGTCCAACGGTGATGGACGTGGTCCCATTTTCTATTGACGTTATCTCATTTTCGGTCCATACAACCACCCTGATTTTTGCCTAAACCTGTAGAATAGACCCTGACAAACCGTAAAGTTCATTTAGCGACCAGTCATTTTGACGTTCCTGTCCCTGTATTCCTTCTGGAGTACAGTTGCAAGTTATCATTAGCAAGCTCCTTTTAACCCGCCATATTTAGTCAACTGACAATCAGATCGAAAGTTTTCGCACTATTGGATTCTGGGAAATAGCATCTGCTTGAATCATAACTTTACATAATTACTTATGTGTAGTCACAACGTCTGGTATAATTATAAAATCAATTTTGAATATAAATTGTTTCTGCGCTTGCAATACTTTTGGCTAGTGTGTGTACCTTGACATTTTTTCGCTAAAATGATCAGAAAGAATGAGAGAATGATTACCCATTTTAGAAGCTTTTGGCTTTAAGCGCACCGGAGCAAAGTTCCCTATAGTAGATTCAACCATTTGCACCAGAAGGAAAGTTTTGGACAGCGTCAATTAGTTGGGGAAGAGGAGCCGAAGGAAATAGTTAGCCCGATTCACCATGTTTCATGAACGAACTAATCTGGTCTTTCATGTTGACATCATTTTTACATAGAGAGTGCATGACTTTTGTGTTCCTTCGTATCCGCACCCATGGGCGCTCAAAAGTCAATGACATTCACTGCCATGTTAAATTCAATACCACTGAAGCAAATACAATTAGTCAGAATGTTTTGAGAATTAATGTAGCTATAAATTCGCTTACGTTGACTTGGAATTGATTTTTTCTCTGCTAGGGACAACATGTTTCAATATAAAAAGCGTTGAATTTTAAATTTCACCCATTGCACATGCCCCTCATTCAATGCCTATACCTTCGGAAAAGCACTGGAGGTGACACGATGGGTTGAATCTACTATAGGGGTGGTAACCACACCCACCCCTTGGTAAGACGAGGGTTAAAGTAGTTATATGGAATTGTAACATACTTATCTTTGACTTATAAGCAAAAAATGCATTATCGCTGCTTATCTCTTTAACGCATAGGCAAACAAATAAACAAACAAGACAAATATGCAGTCAAAAAAAAACGAGATGTAAGTTTTACATCCTCAGATCAAAAGAAGCTGAGACAAAAATATTTTTAATAATATTATTTTATGAAAAAAGAGTGGTTAATGTTTGAAATGCCTGTTATCAAAGTATGCTAATTGTTTTTGTTTTGTCATTAGGGGTGTTGACTCATAGTCAATGTTTCCTCCATCTGCACTGATGACATCATTGCAGCGTTTACGCATGCCGTTACAACTTTGGCTGATGTTCTGTTGAGAAACGTGTAGCGTTCTCCTTTATGCATCGACCTGCTTCACATTTCATCTGGTGTTGCTTACACCCATTTCATCTCTTGTTTGTTTTATGTTGATTTCTCTGCAACATGGTCTTGTTTATTTGTTTGCCTGTGAGTAATGTTTTAAGCTTATTTACTTCAGACTGAAATGAAAAAAAATAAAGAAATTTTTCAAACAGTTTTTTGCTTGTAAAATTGACAATTGGTTGACTTTAGACTTTTAGATACTGAAAAGTGCCACTTTTTTCCGAAAACGTATTTTTGAGAAAAATAGAGTGAGTGCTGATACCTAAAGTGTCTTTTAAAAAGCAACAACTTTTGTGGCAGATGCAAATGCTTTCTCTCTTCTCTCGGTGAAAACTGTTTAAAATTGTCTAAACATCCAGTTCTAAGTGAAGTTATGCAACGAATTGTTCTCGAATTTGCCCTCGAAAGGGGGAACTTATTGAGTGCGAACCCCTTATATCCCTAACGTCCCTTATATGAATTTAAATGCACTTTTGGAGAAAAAAAAAACTCACGGAGCGGACCCCTGTCTAGTTTTAGGGGGAAAATTTCCTCTAGGAACGTTTGGGATATGGAAGTCAGACATGGTGTCTGAGCGAAAATGAGATGGGGATTTTGAGTAGAACAGAAAAAGCGACAGTGAGAGTGATGTGTGGTGTTAAGTTGATGGACAGAAAGAAGACTAAGGACTTGATGCAGATGTTGGGGTTGGAAGAAGCAGTGAACCGGTTGGCGAAGGCGAATGGTGTACGTGGGTATGGGCACGTCAATATTTGCAAATGCAAAAAGAAAGCGTGCAGGTAGCACCTTCACCAGTGTTAGGATATGCCAATGACGTTGATGAGTGGATGGGTGAGTGGGTGGTGGTGGTGGTGGTGGGGGGGGGGGGGGTGGTTGCCACCCAAGTATGTTTGTATGGTACAATTTTTAAAATATTATGCACAGTAATCTCTCTAAAACTCTGTTTATATATAAAGTAGTGATAATCACCCCCTTTGGTAGACCGCGTTACAAAAAGGCTTGGTAAGACTTCAAACTTGACTTCACTTTGACCGTAATAGGTCATGAGATAAAGAGACAAAAATGGGGTTGGTACATTTACTGCACCCACTTTGCCTGCTCCCAGTTGAGTTCAGCAACCTTGACGGAATAAAGTGCAGGGAATACTGTACTTTATTCCTTATTTGCTTGCATGAATGGCGAAAATGATCGAAAATCCCTTTAGAGATTTGCTTACAAATAACGTTATATATAAGCCCTCAGTTATGACGTCACTATGACGTCATATTGTTAAAACTTGATATTTTGTTATTTATTTGAAGAAAGGACATAGTAGCTACACACTGATACCAAACAAGATGACGTTTGTCCCTTAATTATGAAAAAAATCAGCGGGTGGTAAACACCCCCCGGTCGTGAACGTCGTAGAAAAACCCTTGGTTAGACAAGGGTTAATCAAAAGCCTACACCCATCATGTAACCATAACCCTTCACCTAACCCTATATAACCCCAAACCAAATCCTTCTGTTACACTAACCCTTAATCTATAACCAAATTATATCATTTTAGAACTAGTCTAAGGCAAGCAACTTAGAAATTAATCGGCAGAGAAATCCAAGTCAGTTGATCTATAAAAGCGTCCTTTCGAATCTATCAGACTAGTGTAGTTATTGTAGGTGGGATGATCCCAGAGATCATACTAGCATGGAGTTTGAAGCAGGAGGAATTGCAGAAGCAAGACCTACATACATTGTGCAAGGCTTCCGAATTCAAAAACCTTGAATGATTTGAATCAAAACTTTCATAGTGCATGTACAGGGGGTTGTCAAATTCAAAACTGACTTTCGGAGGGCATTACAGGGGTTTGCCAAAGTCAAAAATGTTTTTTTTTGCATTATTGATTTTCTACTATTATAACATATTTTGAAGGGGGCTCATAAAAAGTGGAATTATCATCCCCACGATCATGTCTGAGATTATTTAAAGTAATATCACCAATGTAAGGTACCATGTTGGAAGTATTGCATACACGTCGCTGGACATCTTTTACTTTAGTTTTCTAGGAAAAACGTTGTGAATTTAGTGGAGATTGGACTCAGCATTAAGTTTCGCAGGTTTGTTTTGTTTATCTTTCTTTTCGAACATATACGGTCAAAGTTAATTGAACACACGGAAAGAGTTCGAGATTTATGTATTCGCGATCGAGGACTACTTACAAAGCCTGCAAATTTCTCAAGATTTCATTCTTAAGGCCCCTACTTTGAGAGTTGGTCTCACACGTTTGGAAATCGGGATCGCACATTCCTACATGAACATGTTGAGTGTCCCCCTCCAAGCCACAGGATAGTCTAATGCTTATGTTAAAATTACATTAAATCTGCAGGAAAAAGAAGCTATTTGCATAATTAAACACACACACACGCACCTACACACACACACACACACACACACACACACACACACACACACTAGAAACCTGTGTTATATACACACCTATAATGAGGCTTAGATTGCTCTTTTCTTTTCAAATTGGCTGAAGAGTTGACCTATTATTGCAGCATTTAATGTTAATTTAAGGTTAATTGACTCCAATCAACAAGTTTACATAGTCATTGTGTATTAGGCATTATCCACATCTTACCTTCAAACAAAGAAGAATGTCCTGCAGTCTCACACCAGCCTGTTGCTGTTGAAGCTCTCTAGAACGTCTCTGGTCTCGACAGGTGATTATAGCAATCACAAAGAACAGAATGAGGTTATTTGTAAGGGATACCGCTACAGGTACACCGAATGCAAATAGATTGGCCTTTGGATCTGCTATCCAACAAGGGGAACTATCACTGTACATAAACGGCAGGTTTTCAGCTTGTATGAAATGGAGACATATACAAATCACGATAATAAGAGAAGGGATACTCCAGCCTAGAATAGGGAGCACAACACGATACATCGCAGCTGATTCCAGGTCTTCCCTACTACGCAATGGTTTAAAGACAAATATGTAAAACAAATTAATCACGATTTGAGGGTCATTACAAGAAAAAGCAGCTAACCACGAGAAATGACTCAATACTGCTACGCCAATACATGGCTTCTGCGACATTGATATCTTCATGTTTAGCATCGGTAGAAATTGAGCCAAGAACAGTGCTACACATAGACTCATAACACACTGCCCGTGAAAGTTCCGTAATTTGTGGAAAACGCAATGTAAACCAAAAACCATTACAAATGCACCAAGAGACACACATGTTCCAACGACACTCACAACCTCGAGTGAACCGGAATAGACAAACAGATTAGTAGTGCTTACGGGAAAATTATTGGCACAGATTAGAACACGTCCATCGGGAAAAATGACATATTCCGTATTTTCCAGCGTCACATTTCCGACTGTAAGCTTTGTTTGGTTGTCGATTTCAATAAAACTATAGTTCTCCGTAAAAAGCGTGATTAGGGGGCATACCATTAAATTTGTATATTCCCCGCACACATCAACAATTTCCTCTTTATCAAAGCCAGAGGTGAAGTAGTCATTAAAACGTGTGTACGATACCTGATGTAATACCAGTTTCGGAATGAGGAACCTGCCGTTGTGACTAAATACCTCTGCGTGAGCAGTACCATTCACGAGAGCGAAGTCATCAGCTTTTCCACTCAACCAAATACCATCGCAAATGTCAGATTCAGGAAATTTTGTGCACATATGTATGTAGTCAGCGCTTTCTACATTGCAACGCCCTGGAAGGTCGTCGGATCTTAGGAAAATTTCATCCAAGTCATGAGCCATATTGCAGACAGCATTGTCACTCCGTAGCATCACTTGTTCTGGATATTCGCCAAACTTGCGGTGTTTATGCCATCTGTTACCAATCTCGACATCGGTAATGTTGAGTAAATTCAACAGACAGCCCTCTATTTCTTCCCTAGTGTCCCGTTGGGTCCTATAGTCAGTAACAAAAACTATCCATGATTCTTGCTTCTCACAGCACACTCCCTCTATGGGGTTGGTTAATCCGGAGGGAACAGCACAATGGGATTCGTTAACGAGAACTAAACCTGACGCACATGAGAGTGGGTGGCACCTTCGTGTGTACGGATTAAATATTGTTTTCTCCCTCGAACACTGTCTAACGTACTGGCTTCCATTAGTCACACTTGGTTTAAAATTCCAAATATTATGAAGAAAACTTGAATCTCCATATAAACTTGATAAGCAGGGTTCAACCTGTAGGTCTACGTGAGCCCCATTGCAGACGGCACAGTGAAGGTTTTTGTACATCTCTCTGTCGGACAAGCAGGTCATTGCAGAGTATGTAGCACAGGCAGAAGCGATGGAAGCATTTGGATAAAATGGTAAACAGGAAGATTTCAAGGAAGGATAGCAGAATCGAAGACGTCTCCCAAGCGACCCAACGAATTGTTTGTTTTCCGTTTCACACTGCCCATTGATTGACTGATCATCACTTGACATGGGATAACCAAGAACTGCATCCCACGGTTCCACCTCTTTAAAATCCTTTCCATTACATATTGCACAGAAAATATTTCGGAAGTTGTTTCCAAAAAGATCAAAAACTGGCCAGCCAGTTATTGACTTCTTACCAGGGTTAGAGGTCAACGGTGAGTAAGATTCACAGCGTTCTCGTATGAATTCCCATTTCCAATTCGGTGGACACTTGCCAACAAACCAAACTGCAGTTTTCTCCGAGTCCAGGTAATCTCCTGGAAGTGGGTCGCAAGTAAACAAGGAGGTATTTACTATACCAGTTTCGTTCTGTAGAGGACAAATGTCATGGTAATCAAAGCAACAGTCGTTAAATAATTCACATTCGGGATCACAACGGCAATCAAGTGGCTCAGTTTGGTATCCACACCGTCCAAGGCAGCTGTGTTCTATGCCAATTGGAAAATGCAATCCTCCCAATTCAGCTTCTGTAGCAATAAAAAAAGATTACTCAATGTCAAGTAAAAAGAACAATGTTGATGCCGTTGTTGGTTTAAAGTGCATATTGTGATCGCATCACTATCCATTTTGCTTTTTCTTCACTAGATATTCAATAAAAGGTTATTATGGATGAGATTGTTTAGCATTTCGTCTGGTGTATTAAATAGTGACAAGGCTAATTGAATGAAATTGTTATATATACAAAAACCGATATTGTTATTACAGGTAACTTAATAAATATTGGCGATTCAAATTGTCGAGTTTCATCTCGAACTCAACACCCATCATTATAAAAAATACATCAACACGGAATCTGAGGTGATCTACATCGAAATATAACGTAATTGTGCATTACGTTGTGACTTGATTGTGAAAATACAAAATCTAGAAAATTTTATAACCATCTGTCAATATGCCGTACAACATTCCGACTGATAACTTCACAGAGATATTATCATGTAATTTATAAAAAAGCGCCATTGCATAGATACACCACTGCTGTAGACTTTTCATCTACTGCTACGTCTCTGAACTTAATATTATATTCAAAATTCATCAACCAATAATTAATTATCAACATATATCGTTTGTCCAAAAAAAACGCAACATTTGGTGACAGGCGCCATAAATTATGCACAAAAGCATGTGACTACTTATTCTTTCTTATAAGGTAAGATGGGACTGTTAGCTAATATCCCTGAAAAGTTCATAAAGATAGAGTCAATATTTTTAAAGATATGAGCCCAGAAATCAAGTAACCTGCAGGACCCATTTAACCAAATTGAGGGGCACTTTTAACTACAAGTACGGCACTGTACGTTTTGCGCCCAGAACCACCAATATGAATCTCGAAGTCCAACCACCATTTTCTTTTTTTTTAAGACAGCTACTACACCAGATATTAACATATGAATATTTTCATTGATAATAACAGCTAACAAAAATGCAGATGATCACCCGTATCGATGGAATTAGATGTAAAGATGGAATTAGGAATGTATGATCAACAAACTCTTCGTATTATCCAAATTAGCACTGAATTAGAGCTAATCATTCATCATCATTTTGTGACCGCACACAAACAGTTACCTTAACCCAGAATTTAATGACATAATGAATATACTGATATTGTTATTGAGTTTTGTGTTGAAAACATATGTTTTACTTTCATAAAGTTGAGAATGTTACATTGTAACAAGCAAGTTGCAGCCAAACGCATTTATCATTTTATGTAATGTGGAGTTTGTCTATGATTTAATCATAGTTTTATATCGTCTTGAAGCGTATTTTATCACCAATAAATTAATGTTTTATCATTATCAGCTAAATAATAATCATTATGCAGTAAATGCAGTTATTTTACCCAGTAGAGGTTGTTCTGAAAGAAATTTGGACAAGTAAATGTTGATGGCAATCAATATTGCATTTGCAATTCTGTTCTTCATTGCCAGGTCTTGTGGTTACCAGCTCCTCATTTTTGTAAAATGGGTCATGCGGGTTACTTGATTGTTGGGACCATTATCTTAAAAACTATTAACTCTATCACTTTGATTTTTTCAGGGACGTTAGCTAAGAGTGCTATCTTACATTGCAATAAATAACAAGTAATCATGTGTTTTGGTTCATAACTTATTGCGGCTCACACCAAGTGTTGCGTTTTTTTGGGACACACGGTAGAACAAAAATGTAATCAAAATATTAAGAATATGTGTGTACAAGGCTCATTACGTCATTTTGCAATCCACATAATACCATAACATTTGTGTTTTTTGTTGTTGTTTATTTTTGTTTGTTTGTTTTTTGTTTACCTTTTGGGCATGACACAGATAATCCATGGAACCCGAACTGTGAGCATGTACCCCTCATAACTTCAAGACCTGTGAGCCGGATATTTTGGCGCCCAGCTGAATCGAAGTATACTTCAGGATCTCCAGCAAGGATAACCTCCGAAGCATTGGGAAAAAAACTAAAGCTAAGTCACACTCATCAAGTACCTTTGATGTAGCAAAGTCTGAGTCATTAGAATGATTAAGGTGTGAACATATCCATTTCGTTATTGTTTTTGTATCAACGAAGATCTGCAAAAATAAATACAGAACAAGGTGTATACATATGATGTGAAAATTAAAAATGAAAAACAAAATGGGCATGTTATGATTGCCCTATGCCAGCGGGAGAGGGTTTAATTAATTGTATATATTCACACATTAGATGATGTTATAAAAATGGTAAAACCTATATATCGTAAAAGTGATTTATCCGCTCGAGTGGGACATGCTCTCCACAAGACGCAAAATGTCAAGACTGTATAGTGCACAAAACCATGGGGCAACTGGCACTTTCAGTGTGAAACTACCCGCAACCAGTCCATAGGCAAACCAGAAGATCGCACAGCCGTGTCTATATTGAACATCATACCGGTGTAAAGAAACTGAGTGTCCCCCACGACAGAATGTCCTAGCTACCATAGCAACATGTACGGAATAAACCGTGACCTTATAGACGAGGCCATTCGGGTACAGTGCTGAAACAGATGATGCATACAACACTCAATGGAGAACACAATAGACAGATGGGTGGTAGGACACTCAGTCACACGGACGCTGTAATATATGACACCGGTATAGACGCCTACAATACTCTTATTTTTCCAGAACCATGCGTGAACACGGGCCTACAAAATCCACCCGAAACACGTTTTACTAAAAACATACCCTAAACAAGTATTTTGGCTGTTGTGCTACCCTTAAAAAGTAAGCAATGCATTGTGTCGTTTATATACTTTTTATTATCTTGATTAAAATGCTTCATTTACTTCCGATTCACAGTTTTTTTTTTTTGATGATTTTGATTTCTGCTTAATGTGAGTACTACATACCTTAAACACGTAAATCACAATTTTACTGTTAAGAAAAACAAAACATGCCCTTTTTTTCATATTTTGCTGTTTTTGACACCCTAATCAATATACGCGCGTTCATCACCTGTTGAAAAAAGGCTTTTTTACGCGTGTTCTTGTTCACGCATCGTATCCACCTTTGGATACAAGTGGCCCCCCGATGCAAGCTACAGCCCATGCGACCTTGTTATATTATATTATATTATATAAAGACCCCCAAAAAAGTAACGCAGCATGTCTAAATACCCCCATAAGTTACAAACCATTGGTCTGTGCACGAAAACATAAAATCATATCAATAGTCTGTTTTTTTCTGCAAAATTTTGACACCTTTCTTGCTCCATTGTGATCAATATAGCCAACACAATGTCCATTTTACGAAAATGTGTCACATTTTCAAAGTTGCACCTAGACATTATTACAATACAAAACCATGCATTATTGTGACACACACTTCACGGGAAGAATGCGATCTTTCACTGAATGGCAATCAATATGAGCTAATATGGCTATATCTTTTACTGCAACTTTTAAAAAGGGAGAAATTTTCTTATAATGGGTCTGGTGCTGGCAATATTGATCGCAATTGGGCAAGAAGGGTATCAAAATTTAGGGAAGAAAACGAACTATTGATATGATTTTATATTTTCGTGCAAAGACCAATGGTTTATAACCTATAGGGGTATTTAGACATGCTGCGTTACTTTTTGGGGGGGTCTTTATATGATGTTAGACTGGCGAATACTTAAACACGCAAGGACATACTCAAGCAACCTGTGCCTCATTGATTTTTGTTTTCATTATCTGCCGAGCAGCTATGAGAAAAATAAACACGCGATCTGAACTGATCAGTACATCATCTTCTTATTTTCATTTCATTTTCCATTACATTTATTTCATTATTCTTGCGTGTCAGGCAGCAGCTAAATATGTTGGAGTTGGTGGAGCCAGTTCAAGTTGAATGGTTATAGGTTTAAAGTCTATTCTAACGGTGGATAAGGTAGGAACTCATTGAGAATGTCATCCGCAGTCTGATGGAGAACCATTGGCAGGCTGAAGATGGCCCGCAGCCCACATCTGCCTGTTTGCTGTTGAAACGACCGGACTCCTTTGCGAACCCGTTAAAGGTAAACCCTTTCCTTGCGTGAACGATTGCCTACCAGGTGGGAGTTCTGTCTAGGTTGTGAATAATGAATTGGTCTGGTCTTGGAGTATCTACCAGTCATCTGACCCAAGATGTTGAATTAGGAGCTGGAGAGTTAAAGGGATTAGCAGCGCTATTGCGAGAGATCGCAAAAATTTTTTTAACTTTAAATCAGTGGCGTGTGTACATTCCCATATACCTGCTTTAATGCAGAAACACACCACCAAAGAGTGAAAAAATGGAGGTATTTGAGGAATTTTCATAATAACCTTCGCCCGTAAAAAGACGACGCGATGACGTCTCAAAATTCTACAATAACATCTGATTGTTGTTTTACACTAGCACAGAATACACAAATCATAATTTTTTTGTTTTTTGAGGTCAACTGTATTGATCATAGGCACAACATCATGCTCAATCTGGGATAATTCACCGAGAAGGCTGTTTGGTCTCAAGTTCGAATTTTGATACGCACGGTATAAGAAAATTAAAGAAGCAATAAAAGATACTGCCTTGTCTTTAATACACGGATTTCTACGCCAACTACTGCAGGTTTGTTTGCATACCCTGTCAGTCACAAATATACAAAATATGAATTTTGATGATTTTTTTCGATGTTTCATATTAGCAAATCGATTGCTAATCCCTTTAAGCAGCGTGTCGACAGAAGGGGTCGACGAGAGCGCAGTCTCTGCTGTCGAGCCGACGGTGTGATTCTATGCAGCAGGTGCTAATTTCCATCAGAGATCCTTATTCACCATTTTATGTGTGTGATGTTCTCCGGGTCCGAAGCATGCATCAAAACACTGGTATAACGCCGATAGAGTGGGACGAAGGCAGCAGTAATGGATCTCAGGTCTCGCGTTGAGTAATGTGTCCAGCTTCTTCTTTGTTGAGAGCTGTTTGCACCATGCATGGCGGCCATATTCTTCAGCTCTGTAGACCAGAGCCAGGTCGGTGGTGCGTAGATTGTTGGGCCTATTCACCCCATGAAGATCCACAAGTTGGCACGGGGTTATTCCTCGAAAATACCTTCCGCGCTGCACAAACGTTAGGGAACGTTTCTGAAACGTTCCACTAGGTTACTTTGGTTCCGCCTTTGGAACTGTTCTAAAAGTTTTTAAAATGTGCTGCAACTTCTTACTACAAATTGGCTATCAAACTTCATTTGTGGACGGATTTACGACCTTTAATAATCACCAAAAAAATGAATCTCATTAAGACGAAACTGAGACGTTCGCAGAGAACCGTTCATTTTAGAACCAATAACAACCAACTTGACGAGACGAAAAGACGGCAATCGTTCGAGAAGGTCACGGAAACCCAACGACAACCTACACGTTTGACTCCTTATAATGAGACCAAAATACTGGGTTGTAAAAGTAAACACAATTGACGTGATTTTAAAGGACATCGTGGATAAGGAATGAAGGAGAATGGGTGAAACTTGAAAACGTCCGCATTATTATAAAGCGACATGCCTCAAAGTTTACCTTTGGAGGGTTTTCAAAAATCCCCACTTGCATAAATAACCAAACGTCCGTTTGTGTAAAAATTATAATAAAGGCATCAATGGGTAAGGAAATTGCCAAATAGGAACCCTTTCCCCCTCAAGCAACCACCAAGCCGATTTCGCAAGGAGTGTGCTATATTATTTAACAACATCCATCCAAGGCTCCTGAACTGAGCCCTTGGTAGGTGAGGTTAGCATGCCTTACCTCATGATGATGTGGTATGGTACTTGTACGTAATAGGCGGTTGTTGTTTGTGGCAATGTTCCAGGGGTCAGGCCCCACAGAACACCAAATATGATGGTATATATCAATTAACATGCCTGAAAAGGAAGTGGCAGAGAATTTCAATTTATCTTCATGTAAGGATTGTGCTTTGGATGAAGCAGCAGACACAATGAAGCACTAAGATCAAGTGGGTCTATAAAAATTGATGTTAAAATAAAATGAAACAGCAAACAAATAACAGCCAGAAGAAAAAACAGGCCAAAAACCGGAGGAAGAGGAAAATAGTGTGGGTTTAAATCCGCCATTTAGTAGAAATGTCAATCTAATGTCGGCAAAACTTTTTTAGGCTTGTTGACAGCATTTTCCAAAAGGGAGCAAATTAAACAGATTTACCAGAAAGGAAAACTCAGAGTTTGGTCAAAATACGTTGGGAACATTATTTATAAAAGAGAACGAAAAACACAGAGGTTTGACATACAGGGAAGAAATATTACACAAAATCAAACACATTAAAGAGGAAATAAGGCACTTGCAACTTGTATTGATGAGAAGCTGGCAATACTCAATGGCCCATTGCCCCTAACAAAGATCTGAACTCGTTAGCAAATGTCGTCATGGCAACAAACCAGCAAATCGTGTTAAAAAGAAAGAGTTTGTGATAACTCATAACATCAATCCACCTGATGAAACCCACGGTAGTGGCATAGCAATGTGTACTTAATTTAATATAAATTTATTATTTGCTCTACTTCAAAGCCTGGAGTATTGAGCTTGAGCACTTTCTAGCATTGCCGTTGATAATATTTTCTAATATTGAATATATATATATATATATATATATATATATATATATATATATATATATAAATATATATATATATAAATATATATATATATATATATATATATGGCCATGCGTCTTGAAGTGGGGCCTCTTTGCGTTTCGTCTGCAAACTTCAAGTATCACGCATCATTTTGAGCTTAAACCTTTATAACTTCCAAACTATACATGTTAGCATATAAAAAGCATTCATTTTCTTAAAGGAAATTGTCCAATCTTTCCAAATATGCTATAAAAATTGCAGTAGGGCTAGGTCTTAAGGAGTTACAGATCAAAATACTAATGAAAAAGTAGACAAAAAGTGGTGTCTCTTCAAAGTAGCCTTGCATCAAACCCAAAGCGCCTATTTAAAAAAAAAACAAGCATATTTTTGTAAACTAAAGGTATTTGCCCATCTAACAAGACTAGTTTGACAGGGATACCCCTAGTAGAACTATTTTTATGATTTTGAGAGCAACGGGGAACAAAATTGGCATCAAAAATTTGTATATATTGTATAAAGTCCTAAAGACTGCTTAAAGACTTCTTGCAAGTAGCTTCTGCTGAAAAACAATCAAGTATTTGCAAAGTAAATGCAATAACCATTCACAAAATGTAAACATTAATAGGGTTATAACCCTTGTGAAAATTGTTTTACCGTATGACAGGTATGAATTTAAAGTGTCGCATGCTCAAATTGGGAGCTCACATAAGCATCAACAAGTCATATGGGCAATTCCACCGTCATGGACGTTACATTTTTACCACACAACCTATATTCAAAAGGTATTCCAATAAACCAGAATGCTTTGAATATTAATTTTACTTGTGGTAATGTTAGTGGACAGTCTAATGTTTAACATGAACATGAAACTGATTAAAAAGATATATTTTAGAAGTGAATGTCATGGACTTTACGAGAATGGACAAGCATTTTTTTGGACAACATTCATTACAAAAGCTCTTTGAAGTTGCAACCTCAAAGTTCATGGTTCCTGTTTAATGTAACCACAGCAACACACTATTTAACTTTGAATTTAAGTATGGGATAACACTTTACTATATTATAGAAACACCTCAAAATGAGCGTCATGGACGTTACATTTGTGAAAACGTCATGGATGTTACACGTGTTGAATTTGCAACACTTACTCATTCCTAATTGATAATTTAGAGTTAGTTGCTTAGTGCAGCTCATATTGATTAAATAGAGCATAATAACTCTAGAAAACTCCAGTTAATTAACAAGATATAATCTCTAGAAAATGCGTCATGGACGTTACAAAGGGGACATCTCCGTGGAATTGCCCATATGGATTAAAGAGAATAACCCCAAGTATAACCTAAAAACTCTTTAAAGTAAACATTTCATGATTGAAGTTTTTTTCTGATAATCAAACGCCTCAAATTAACCTAATTTGCAGTACCGTAGGGTCTTAGATGTCTCATCTTTTCGATATGCCAGCTTGTCCTCATTCCTCCACTCTTGTTTCTTCACTTGATTAATTAAGAATAATTTAATTATTATTTAATCAAGAACATTCATTTTGGTAATCTTAATATTACCAAATATAAAATCTGTAATTGTAGAATTAAAAACAGGACAGATTCAAAATTGTCTTTTACTGAGTAAAAACAGACTCATTTTCACCTATAAAATTTGCAACGTACTGTGCCCATTTCCTCTGCATCCCAGCTTGTCTAATTAATTAATGAGCTTCATTTAAATTGTAGGTCTATGTTAATTAGGCATTGAATTGAAGTGTAATGCATTAGTTTGAAGTTGTTATCTTGTTAAATGGTATGAAGAAACATATTGAGCTGAATAAACATTGTTTTCTCATTTTGTAGGTTTATCGTGTCCCATTGTATACTCATTTCCGACTTGCTAATTAATCAATTATTTGATTATAATTTCTATAATTAGAGTCCCACAACAATATTTATGGTCTCAAATTAAAGGGCAGTTAATTAGTTTAATTTGATATATAATTCATATAAATAAATGATTGTTAAGATAAAGAAAATCAAGAAGAGCCGAAGCTGCATATTCTCCATAGACTTTACATGGTTACGTGTCCCTATCTCCGTGTCCATTTATCCACCTCCCTCGGTTCGTTTACTTAATTAATCAAGATAAATTGGTATCCAACTTAAAGCTAACTAAAATAGCTTTTAAAAGAGGTGGTATTGGAGTGTATTCGTCAATTTAAGTACTCTAATCATTGCAAACAGTGTCAGATTTCCTAAAATATGGAAACAGCTCATCCAGCGAGGCCCAATTCAGACACTAGGGCCATATACGAGGGGAGAGGGAGAGAGAGAGAGAGAGGAGAGAGAGATAGGAGAGAGAGAGAGAGAGAGAGAGATAGAGAGAGCAGAGAAGAGATATATAATATAAATATATATATATAATTATATGAGTGGCGTTCTGGTTCTTTTTTCTGGGGGACTGAACACTAAATGAATTGCCAAAAAACAACGCCTATTACGTTCATACCTACCACGTCATATGAGGTAAGGCATCCTAATCTACCAAGGGCTCAGTTCAGTAGCCTGGATGGGCACATGTTAACAACAGTGACCATGCATGCCCTGGGATCAAATCATACTAAAATCAAGGGGTATATTTACTCAATACCATGGATGAATGAAAGAAGGTTGAATGAGCCATGGGAATGGAGGATTGTATTAGCTCATAGCGTAAACCTTGATCACGATATAAATAAGCGCTGGTCATGGGCATTGGTTGTATATTCCAGAGTCTGCTTGATGTGAAGATGTTTATAATCCAATCTTGCAGCATAAGCAATAGGTTTTGGCCATGTTATATAAAGAGCCTCAGTAACCTCCTTGTGCCTTATAAGGAAGGACAAAAGGTGTATCTACCGTATAGGGGTCACTTATAAGCTCCCTCACAAAAGGGCTGATATGGCAATCTCATCCTGCTTTCTTCAGGTTAAGAAATAAATGGTCATTGAAATGGCTGGCATGCTTCTAACTTGCTTTTTCCAGATGAGCATGCCCTGAGTTTCCCAGACTTTCTCATTTTTTCTTGATACAACAAGTGTATTTTGGGGAAAACAGCACATTGCATACATGATGTAGTTGTAAAACCCAACTCAAACTTGATGGTGAAATCTAACTATGATTATTTAGTCCAAAGCATACGCAAAAATATTCAGCCTTTGTGATAGAACATAAACCTTTGGCACACTTTTTATGGACTATATAGACCATTAAATGCCTCATAACTCTGTTAACAATGCTGAAACGAGCTTGATCATGTTGATATGCGTGTTTATGCCTGTTTTCAGTGGCAAGGAATCTAAAGTGACAACTAATTTTAAGATCTCGTATCAGTCACTTTGTTTTACGACATGGCGTCAATGTACACTAAAACTAATACTTGTTGCTATGGCTTTGCATAAACTAATGATGACATAGTGACTTATTCGACATTTTGGACTTTTTGGAGAAATTTGGCATATACGTTTATTTTGTACTATTGTACATATTCACCAAATAATAATCTTCATAACGACGTATTTGTCGAAAATCTATGCTGCACAGGTCCATAGGTCGTATCTGCATTTTGAAGTATTCGCCGCGTCACATCGTGACGTATTTGTGCGACGTATTTTGCAGTTTACGGTAGAGAATTGGTATATATTTTTTGGTTTTCACATAATGACGTATTTGCGCAATCGCGTCACATAACGACGTATTTGCGCGTCGTATTTGTTATTTATACGTTGAAATTTGACCTTTCTAAGAACACAACTTACGTGCTAACATGCATGATATTTAAATGAGGTATAATTATAAAAGGCTGACTCAGAGATTTCCCGATGAGGGCGCACTAATTTTTTTGCATGTACATAATGCTTGTCCATACACTAATCATTGTGTGAAATAACTAAGTTGAAATCGAAGTCCTTCATATCGAAAATCACAACTTTGTTATAAAATTTCGGATCCGGAATTTTTGTTATACACGGTGTTCTATAGTACTGTTATACTGTGCATAAATGTTTACTGCATGATTATCAAATAAAGACCTTAATAACATATCCAAAGTTAATAGACTGGCTATTACCTTTAAGTAAATGGTCGATTTTAACTCAAAATGGCTACCATATAAAAAAAGCACAATAACTGACACAAGATATTTCAAAATGCATGCCATATTCGGATTTCTTGATCCTAAAAACATAAGTATAGACACAAGAATCTAGTCAATATCATTTTAAGCTAGGTATATATAGAGTAAAATGTCAATTTTAGTGCAATTGGCAGCCATATTGGAAAACAAAATACCTGAAAAAATATATTTAAAAATATGTCATATTTGAATACCTTGGCATTCAAAACATGGCATAGACACAAAAAATCAATGTTATTAACCGAAATATGAGACATTGAAAATATGAATGGCAGCCATTTGAAAAATGGTCACCACGGCCGCCAACAGGTCAAATCCAGCTGGTTGGTGGTCTATAGTCAGCGTATAACCAAATGCATACTCTCCGACACAAAGTGAACGATTTTGCTCCAGAGGGGTCTTAACCCTCTGAACTAATTATCTAAGAGGGCCTCCTTCTCCCCTTATCCGGCGATGTCCTTTACCCCTGTACTAATTTTACCCCCTTATTCCCCACATTTACCAGAGGTTGCGAACCAAAAATTTGATTCAGCACCTTCAAACTATAGAAAAACATCTTCAAACCTTCTTCCCCAAACTTTGAGGATAGGATTTTCATTTATAACACTACTAATTTGAACCGAAAATGTCAATATCCTTTCGATTGTTAGGTTTTTTCTTCGAGGACTCGCACTCGCAAATATAGGCCCTTTGATTTGAAACTTTGTGACGTCATATGGGGGGGGGGGTCATGTCTTGTAAAAATACCGGAAGTATGCTACTGGCGTTCCTATTGACAACTATTTATGCACGTCATAAAATGAAAACTAGGGTATTTAGAATGATATTAAAGGTATTGGATACGAACGGAAACCCAGTGATTGGATACAGTCCATTTTCTTCAGGATGTAAACAAACAACGCACATATGTTTACCGAAGCTGATTTTGTTTGGCATTATGGTATTAGAAATTGTCGTAGTTACCTGCAAGTGGTAGGACGGAGAACACATTTTAAATACGAGCCATTTTTGTCGGAATTTCAACATTTATGACGTAAAGAGACAGTCAAAATGACGCTTAAAGTAACTTTAACAAGCTTTTTTCCGTTTTCAAAAAGAACGGTAATATTATTTGTTGATTGACAAAAACTATAGCAGTTGCGAGATGGAATGAATATTTTAAATTTTGAAAAAAAAAAATCGAATGCTGTGGCTTGCTTCAATTCCACAGGGGCGCAATATATATATTTTTGTTTATGCATCGATCGACCAAAATAACTCTGCATGTCCTTTACAAAACGTACACGGCAATGAAATGTGCAGCGATTTTGTTAACCAATTACGTAATAAAGGACGTCGGCGAATAAGGAGAGAAGGAGGCCCTCTATAACCATCATAGTTATATTTCACCAGCATTTTGAGTTGACGTTTTACAACTTCTTTATTGTGTACCCATTTTTTATCCCGAAAATAGTATGGTATCTAGAAAAATGAGAAAACTCAGACCAACTTCAGGGGCATGCCATCTGGAAAAAGCAAAGCTAATTACTTAAAATGAAGAAACAGGAAAATGTTGCATAGTAACCCTTTGTTATGGAACCTGTGATGCCTAAATAGACCTTATGTCTTTCAAAAGCTACAAATGGGCTACGTGAGGTAGCCCTTTATGAAACGTACCCAAGTCCCATTATGCCAAAAATGAGTGCTAAGACTTCGATTATATTACAATCTTCTCACAAAGCAGACTCTTTTGGTTGGGACTGACATATGGATATTTCAATTACCAATTGAAGGCTGTATTATAATTTTACGTAAAAGCGGTTTTTTTTGGAATTTATGTAAAGTGGTAATTTTTGGAAAACCTCAAAAGCTAAATTTTGAAAATTGCGCTTTATAACGCCGACGTTTCAAATTCATCCGTTCTATTTAAAACTATAAAGAGCGTTTTTCTTTCCTTATCGCCCCATGTAAAACATCTTACGTGTGAAGTGCTGGAAAACAAAGCACAGTGTGCGCCAGGTTGTTTCATTCCGTGATTTACTTTGTACGACACCGAAGTTGCTTGAACACCAACTTCTCCAGCCTCCTTCCATTTATCGGTATTTCTTAAATTATGTGCCTGCAACCAGGAAAACACCACATTCACTTTATATCTTCATTGTTTTGCATAGCACAGAGGCACAAAAGTCGATATGCATACGCAGGCCCGTAGCCAGGAATATATGTGGGAGGGTGCGGACGGGGGTGCGGATTTGCCAGAAGCGGACCTTTTGCCTAACAACAAACCAATTTCTTGCGGCTCGCTGCGCTCGCCGGTTGACCCAAATTTTGTCACGTGTCTCCAAATTCTGAAGGGTGGGGGGGGGGGGGGAGTAGGAACCTGAAATGATGACATTTGACAATTTTGACATCATCGCATCGTTCAAAAAGCAGTTTATTAATACCAGCAATGCGTAACACAATAGTATTAACCGCTGCTTTTATTCATTCCATATACCATGCAGCACAACCCTTAAACAACATAATTTAGGCGGACCTTCAAAATGACAAAGCGGACCTTCAACATCATAAAGCGGACCTTTGTCATTTTTGGGGAGGGTGCGTCGCACCCCCCGCACCCCCTGGCTACGGCCCTGTGCATACGCCAATGTCATGTTGAAAAAACACCACCAACGTGTTGTGAATATTGCTGGCTATAGTTGACATTTAATGTTCCAAGGTAAGCTCTTGAATATATCGTCAGAGATAGCACATGCCTTCTCATTATTGCTCTTATAATTGACAAGTTATTTGCGCCAACTTCCCAATTAGAAAAAATAGTAATATAATATCGGTTGGTGGATCTGAACTCTGCAAGGTATGACGAGTACTGTATCCCGGTTCTTTTGAAGATGGGTAACCAGATCGACAACTTCGTCCCCCGTTATTTGCGCCAACTTCCCAATTAGAAAAAATAGTATATAATATCGGTTGGTGGATCTGAACTCTGCAAGGTATGACGAGTACTGTATCCCAGTGCTTTTGAAGATGGGTAACCAGATCAACAATTTCGTCCCCCACTTTACGCCATCCAAATTGAGATTAGGTAACAGAAGAAAGTTAAAACCCAGGGAATATTTTCTTTTGATGTTGTGATCAAAAACTTCTTCAAATGTGGTTGACCACATTGGTTAACACACACACACACGCACGCGCGCGCGCGCACACACACGCACACACACACACACACACACACTAACCAAACGGCTGGACCGTTTAACACAAAATATGTAATTAGATGTTTTTAGTGATATGCTTTCATGTAAGGCAGAATACATCACACGCAAACAAATTAGAACATGATCGGGTCACCCACATTTAAATATGAGTTATACAGGGTGTCTTAAAAAAAGGAAACCCTCAAAGTGCCCTCTATTTCACGAGAAGAAAAAGTAAACCATACAAATTAATACACATTTAAAAAGTGCATTTCATTAGGTTTCCAATACCGAAAAGATCTTTCCAATAGGACACATATTGACTGAATTATGGCCGATTGAAAATTTGTACCACTATTTCATTTTATCCACAGCCACGGATTGTTACTCTTTCAGTAGTCTTTAGATAATACACATTCTCCAAGCTCATTCGTTTGTTCATTTCTTTTGTTTTTGCGACAAAGGTCAGTTCTGATATTGACAAGTTTAGTTTCCATTATTAGAAATTCCAAGATCTTGCCTCATTCTGGCTCATACTACTTACTGCGGCTGCTCTTCCCCTACTTATGAAGTTGTCTGCTGTAACCAGCGGTATTCGGATATTGCGTTCTCTTTTCATTTCGATAATCGACTTCTAAATCTTCATGTCCGTCGGATGCTTGCCAAGGCAGTGGTTATTCTGGGGGGAAGATCCCATGATTTGACTCCGCAAGACGTCGCCCTATGGAGGAACCACTAAACGTAGAGCCACCAGCAAACGTGTTCAGAACTGCGCAATAGAATAACCGCTGCCTTTTAAAGCATCCGACGGACAATAATGTTTAGAAGTCATTATTGAAAAGGGAAAAGAGCGCAAGCCTGCATCCGTCGTCTGGCTTAAAGGCATCAAGTGGGGGTGGAGTGGGGGGGTGGGCAGAGCAGCGCAGTAAGAAGAAAGAGGCAATATTTAAATTTCTTACTTGAACCTAACCTTTTCAATATCATAACTGGTCTTTGTCGCAAAAAACAAAAGAATCATGACGAAAAATGTGCGGAAAGGTGTATTGTCTAACGACAGCTTAGACAGTAACCATGGACAGTAACAATCCGTGGATAAATGAAAAGTGGTACAAATTTTCAATCGGCCATAACTCATCATATGTGTCCTTTTGGAAAGATCTTTTCGTTGTCGAAACCTAAATGAAATTTACTTTCAGATGTGTAATTAATTTTATAGTTTACTCTTTTCTCTTCGTGAAATCGAGGGCGCTTCGAGGTTTCCTTTTTTGAGACACCGTATCTAGGTATGAAACTTTTGGGTATGGAATTTTTGAGTATGGCAAAAATTGAGACATTTGATAGAAGGTGATGTCATTTACGTAAGAAAGGCACACACATTTGTAGAAATCTATCACGAATTTGGTTACATTTTTACCCGATATTTTAACTATACTACTGAATCGAAAAAATGTGCAAGGATTAAGATGAACTTGACCTTAATTGCATAATATATCATGATTTTTGTTGTTGTTGGTATAAAACACCTCTAATATACGTTGATGTGTTGCAAAAAATGAAATAAAATCGACGGAAAATACACTAGATATAGCAGATTTTGTAAGCACGCCCCTTTTGTCGTCTCCATTCCTATGGGATTTCCACATTTAAACTTGTGTTTGTGACAAAATGCAAACACCAATTCGCTGTTTGCAGAGCACGAAAACAAGATATTTCCATTAGTTAGGATCCCAGATAAACATGAAGATTTGGACCAATATAGGCTCAATATATCCTCAATATCGGACCAGTATGGCTACAGTTATCGGTCAATTTGATTGGCAAGAGCGTTGAAATGGGCGAAGGTAGCACAAGATTGGAGTTTTCTTAAACACCAATTCAGCAGCTTCTACCTGGAGGTACTTTAAGATCAGCAGAGTACCTATCCAAATGCATTGTACCACATCAGTCATCCCGGCCGTAACCTAGCATACACACGCAGCACCTTAGGCATATCACACTTGCGGGAGTATCCCCATGTGGGAGTATCTGCATGGCCACTCCCATGCAAATTGGCTTTGAGCTCTCTGTGATTATTTATAATTTTGGTCATCTGTTTGACACAAAATGCCATATATCCTTTACGCCCTTAGAGCAAAATGACTAGCAACCTGACGATCACCGCAAAAAAAGGGAGATAGCGATTAGCTCCCTGATTTTTAAAGTGGCAAAAACGGCATTTGGGGATGCTACTAAGCTTGGAAATGATCAGAAATGAGTAACAACCAGGCGGTGGCGGCCAAGCTTCATTCATATCGCAAAACTGGTCGAACGAGTCATTGGGCGAGCCTGAACAGTGAAGTCACTGTGCGCGTTTTATAAATAGATCAGTGAGTGGCGAGTGGGAATTCCCGTACGGAGTCGCAACCGATCTAAATTGCCTTGCTTAGGTCGTTGGGCATATTGTGCTGCAGAAACTACATCAAATCGTTTTTTTAAAGACCGTACCTGAGAGGATATTGCTACAATTCAGGTCATCAACGAAGCATTCCACGTGTGTGCATAGGCAACTTGTACCGGTGTGCCTTTTACAGTTGTTGTATCCTCATCGCGCAAAGCGTATAAGAGCGGTGACCATGCTATTGAACATGAGGTCAAACGCAGCCGTCTTGTTCAAATTGATCCCGTTTTTTACTTATCATACAAAAGAAATACTTACACTGGAGTTGATTCTTCAACTTCCACGGATTTTGAGTGGAAAATATGATTTAAACGTAATATTGTCGACTTTAGAATGTTGTCAAGTTTTCGTGATTACGTGCTAAACCTATGGGAACGGCAAAACTACGCTATCTTGGCCGCCCCCCCCCCCTGTAACAACAATGGAATGTTTAGCGCCCTCTATGGGCCAAAACGCTGTCTACCAGGCAGCGGGTAGAGTAGTTGGAGAGGTACTCAGTCTCCACTACTGATGGCCTACGTGGGTACATGTCAGTCCCCCAACAGGCAACTGCAGAGTACAATCATGATGGGTACTGCTGAGTACATAACTGTTTTGCACCCAGTGGCATGTTTACTTCGCGAGAATTTAGTTGCAGGTACTGCATCGTAAAAAAATGTATCAAGGGTACCATTGGAGTAGAGCTAAGAGTGAGAATCCTGTTGTGTACACTTCACTGCAAAAGAGAGAACAATAAATACTATAATATGCAAACTGCTCATGGCAATATTTAATAAAAGCCGAAATTTAATAAATAACAAAAATAATTGAAATAAATCAGTAATTTACACATAGGTCAGGAAAGATAATGAAATTTTGGTGTAACCTAGAACTAATTGCTATCAAAGGTTTTTCTTCACAATGCATTTCTTTGAAGTATCCAAATATGTCGAATTTGCATAAATTCAAAATGGCCGCCATTTCGAAGTACTTTTGCCCATAACTCAAGATCCGAGGGTCGTAGAGATGTAATATTGGTGTCTCTACCCATGTTTTTTTTTTTTGGGGGGGGGGTCTACGAACTCAAAAAGAATACTAATAGCAATACCAGATGAGTGGTTTAGGCCTTATTTGCATAAATCCAATATGGCTGCCATTTTGTTTTGTAGAAATGTGTTATGTTGAAATTTGTTTCTGTTGTCCATGCTTATGAACATGATTATTAAAGACACTATCAGTGATTTGAAAAATATTTGAAATTTGCAGGAATAGCTTCAAAGTGAAGGATAAGTCTGTAGAATTCTCATAAGTTACCCTTTCCAACTGAATAATTTACAGAAAAGGAAGAAAACGGCAGTGTTCCAAGATACGACCCCCCCATTCAATTACGTGTTGTAGTAAGTGTCCGAACGGACAGTAATGACTAAAATTTCCGATTCTGTCCTTATTAGGTTGCTTCTGGTCTTATCATTTGCAGGGTATGTTAGGATACCTGTACTTGTTACATACATGCAAAAATCTGATTTTTGATGATTTTTTCGATTTTCTGATTTAGCAAATCACTGATAGTGTCTTTAAGTTCCCATTTAATAGATGAAAAATATCTATTAAATATTTGTGGATTCAAAACTTTAAAAAAAAAAAAAAACATCTTAAGACGTCTACACATAAAAATGACAAAATCGGAAGGAACAACAATGATCTTTGTTTTTTTTTTCATTTCACAGGCTTTACTTGGTAGCTCAATGGCTTCATTTGCCAAAAGTAAAGGAATTACTGAAATCTTTTCTGAACAGCTCGAAATATGAAAGTCTTCCTTCACTGTCTGTAAGATCCAGGCAAAGCTCTTTCATGCTGTTAGTAAGTTTTCATCTTTTAAAATTTGGACATAATCTTTGGTGCCATAAGTTACAACTGTTCTGCGGAGTTCCAATGCCATTTAAGGTTTGAGATGTTTGAGACGTATATTTCCTGAATAAAAAGAAAAAAAATATTTTTTTTGACATACATAGCATCTTTAGAGTGTGTAGAATAATAATTGTCTTACCAATTTGTAACCGATGCTACAATTTGTTTCCAAAAAGTTCATGTCAACATGTACACAGGCTGCCAAATTTGGCAGCCCGATTACTGATAGCCTGGTCCCCAGAACCCCAGATTTTACCGGAAGTGGTCAAAAGTTTGGTATATGTAGAAAGCTACTGTTTTTCTCATTTACGCTGTGAAATCTTTGGGCTAAAGGATATTTGGTTTGGATGTTATGAGCGAATATTGATTTTACACAGTACTCTATGGGATTACATAATCACATTTTCATATCTCGCATCAAAATGGGCTGAATATCGGCGCGAAACTTTACAGGTGGGGTTTGGGGATGAAGGCCATTCTATCCAGATGAAAACTTTATATACTTAAATAAGGTCATCCCACTTAAAGGTGCATTTCGTGATTCCTGCACCTTCTGTTTTATTCATGGTTCTCTAGATATCCTTGAGAAAAGCTTATTCACAAAATTTGAGTTGCTCCCGATCTTCCGGGTTTGTGTTATGAGCAAATGCTTGTTTCCCACGGTCCCATAGGCCACCGTGCTGTAATTTCTGTCCGTTTACAGACAGAAAATACAAAATTGCGATTTTTTTACAGATACTACCGAATTTGCACGTGAGATAGGTACACATGGATTACTAAGGCTAACGGTTCAGATGATATAAAAATCCCACCCTTTTTTTTGGTTAAGTCGGGGACGAGGCTGTGGATCACGAAATGCCCCTTTAAAAATTAATGGTATAACATGTGCCAATTCTTCACGGCTGGAACTTGATCCTGAAGCAGGAGATAATTCTCATGGTTAAGACTGCTATATGAAATGGACAATATATTGTTCAGTCGTTGTTTTTATTCTTACCAATATTGGCAAGTTAAAATTGCCACGAATCTTAGGACGTATCATTATTTCCACAAGTATTACCATTGGCTTTGTTTGTCTTGTCCATATTAGATGTATGCTAATTAAGAGAAGGTGTCTCATCATTCACATTATACAATTCACATTGCAATAATTGATCGCAGAATTATGTGTATAGACACAATATTAGACTTCCTTTGTGACTCAGATTTCGAGATGTGGACAACAATCTATCAAAATGGCGGCCATTTTGATTTATGCAAATTAAGCCTGAACCAAACATCCTATGCTACTGGTACTGTCATAATTGTGTTCATAGACCTTGAAAACATGGCGGCCCTTCTCTGGCAAAACTACGTATCTCAAAAATCGGCCTTTTGAGATATTTACCTTTAAAGTTTGCCCGTTTGCATTTCTTTATACATTAAAAATTAGCTGAATTGAATACATTTAATATATTTATCATATCATTTTCTGTATATCCATCAATTTTGAGGGTTAATGATTAACCATTTCAGAATTACAACACAATTTGTCAAGTTACGTAGTTTTGCCATAACAATTTAGGAAAAAGCAGTTAGGGCAAAATACACATGTTATATTTCAATGGCTGAACACCAAATATACTTTACAAAAGAAATATAATTCTTGATATGTGTTGTTTACAAACATTTTTAGCTTGATCTTACGCTTTTTTAGTTTGACCTGAGCATCTGTAGTCCCATTAATTTGTATAGCAAAAAGACCGGCACTCATAGAATATTTTTATGGCAAAACTACGTATCTCTGAGTTACGTAGTTTTGCAATGAAATAACCAGGCGACTTTGAGCGAAAATGACACGTAACTAAGAGATACGCAGTTTTGCCGGAAAAATACCTTCAAAATGGTAATGTGAAATGAAAGCAGCGCCCCCAAATTGCCCAGAAATAACTTTATCTCAAAAAGTCAAAATTTCGAGTTACGTAGTTCTGCCATAAAAGGGCCGATGGGTATAGATACTGAAATTATTTTGCTACAAGTCTCAGAACTCAAGATATTAACAAAAATCTATCAAAATGGCGGCCATTTTGAATTTATGCAAATTAGGCATATTTCTGCAACTCGGATTTCCTCGTACATTTAGTATATCATTTTAGGTACCTTATACAAATGCATTGTGCAAAAAAACCTTTGATAGCAATTTGTTCCAGGTCAAACTTCAATTTTCTTGGACTAACAATTATTTACATGATTATCTATATTCCCCCCCCCTACGCCCAAGGGGGTGCCCTGACTTTATCCGATTAACGGATCGACGGTTTAAAAAAATCTACAAAAAGGCGCTATGACAATTATGAAAGTTAACGAGTATTAAGATTATTGACGCATAAGATATCGCGGTAAAACCAAATGTTGCATTAGACCCCCTTGGAAAATACACGCTTCTAAAGAACGAAAATAAGATATTGTACAAATATAAGATATTGCAATAGTCCATTGGAATGGATAGTATTACTCCTGCAAGGCTACACATCATACAATAACTTAACACTTACTTGCGCAAAGAACAGCTGCTGCCTTATATTGTAAGCATGTCAAATGATACCATCCAATATAGAAACATTCTTCCAGAGTTGTTAAAGACCTGAAGTTCGGGTTACATCTGACTGAGTTGATGAAATAGTCATAGGTTGCAGGTGTTTCAGCTGTAAAGGCAAGTAAGGCTGATGAGAAGCCGAGCTGTCGACATGCTACGTCGGCCTCTTTGTATCCCCACCTCACCCCACAAATGCCACCCCATTTAGATACTCCGTCGTACACTTCAACGTACCCAGTGTTATTGCCGCTTTCCGTGTCAACCATTCTCAAACGTAGTTTCAGGGATTGATTTGCTGAATTGAAGAAACAAGACAAGTCGATATCATGATATTTTGTAGTGTTTTCTTTTCTTTTTTTTTTGGGGGGGGGGGTCAAAGTGACGTTATTATCCCAACAAACCTCGATTTCTTTTCTTTCTGAAAATATGGTGATTTTCTTTTTGAGTTAAAAACCAGATATTTTTTTTTATTTTTACAGATCTTTATTTATAACTCAAAAAAAGGCAAACATTAAAAAATTCGAGAACAAACGTGGTCCATATTTGACTCCAGAAACAAAAACATGTAGAGAATAGACATGTTAGTTCTTGAATATACCATTTCGCCTCGTGTCGAGAGCTGAATTTAGAGAAGGATGACATAAGAATATTTTTTTATTATGTTTGTTTTTAGATCAATTCTTAGTGATTTCAACAAACTAGTCAGTTCTCTGATCCGTCAGGAGAGACAGCGCCAACTGAAAGTTCTTGGTCACATCCTTAGGATGTCAAAAGAAGAGCCTGGCAGAAAATATGCCCTGTATGTTCTACCCATTGGCAAAAGGAAACCTGGTCGACCGCGTACCTCATACCCTACGTATGTACAGCGATACTGGAGGACAATTGTTTTGTTTTCGTAACCAAACTGACAATGTTCTGGAAACGTTCGATTGTTAGCTGGGTAGTTACTGCACATGTTGGGAAAATCTATGTTTCCTAATCAAATGTATCCACTGTGCAGGGCAACTGGGAAACTATGGGATCTGGTATAGTACTTTCCCCTCTGCCAAATCATTCCCTAACAGCATGGATACTCTTTACTGGGAATTCTTGTCTAACCCCAACTGTAAACCAAGTCTGATTCATCTTGTGAAGAGGGACACTAATACAATCCATACCTATCCCCTGGATCGATGCACTAGTTTTTGTGGAACTTTCATTGTTATTTGGAAGTGCATCTTCCAATATCATGGATTGTGCACCGCACGTGTCTTGCATAATTTAAAAAGGCTTTGGGGCCACGCTATCATTTGAAAGTGACACAAATCCCTCCAAAGCAAAAGCCCTAAAGTCATTCCTTACTTTTCTGTGTCAATTCCCTTTCTTGTGAGTTCTTGTTTTTTTAACAACAGAATGAACTTTTGACCTCACAGTAACTGCACAACCTATTTATGCATGTTCTATGTTGATAAAGAAGCTTTCCCTAGATTTTTTTGTTAAAGCAAATTTTCACTTTCCTTGTAAGGTGTATATTGGGGAAAAATATGTTGCCATCTTTTTAAGACCATTTTGCCCCTGAAATACAAGATGGCCGCCATTAGGTGAAAAAAAAAACACAATAATTTGACAATTTGTCTCAATGAACTGGAGTTATGAATATGATGTGAATTCTATTTTGTTAAAACAGCAATATTTATGGTTTCTACAACTAGGCATTGCCTTTATTCATCAAATAAGATATTATTTTATGTTTGCCCGCAATTTTGTAATTCAAATGGCTGCCACCTAAGATTACAGCGTTTGCAAGATCAGGAAGAAGATTAACTCGCAAATCAATTTCTTATTATCATTTATCAAGTTAACAATTTTCCAGGCCTAGTTCACTCAGACCAAAAGCAGGAGCACAACCATTACTAGAGCTCCCCTCATTTTGACTTCGGTAAACGAAAAAAAGAGAATATCCCGTCCTTCAGAAGGGACCTAAGCTGTCAGTCCCATGTATAGAGAGTCATACCTGTACCTGTTATTACAGTCAGTTTCAAAGAGAGTAGGGTGGTAACTGTTATATGCGTTTTAATTCTGTTCCTGTCGTTTGTTTATGAGCTATATGTAATAGCCTACGTTAAACAATTGATGCATTGCAATCCATTGAAAAGAAGCGAAAAACAGTAAATTTTACCTGATGTGTAATCTGCCCAGATACAGAAGATACAAAATGACATTATAAGTTATACAGGGTAAAAAAAATGACCCTGATTGTGTCTGCAATTTTGAATTTTTAAATACTATATTTTTAACATGTGGTACAGTCGGAAAGCGTATTTCATTATCTTTATTTTGCTGCAAAGATGATTCCAATCGGTAAGAGGCCGAGCTACAGTCTTTTGAATCAAGTAGTCAGCTTTTCCCCTATCCACGGATTCCCATTTTAAATGCATAGGGGCCAACTAAGGAAATGACTCCCTAAAATGACGATTAGGGTATGTCTATGTTAATGTCAAATAAAGTGTGATGTTAAAGATATAAAAGTAAGTAATAATCTTTTTTCAAGATGTGAAATATTTTTGGTTCTAAAATATAGACAATACTTTAAACCTCAAAAGGTTGTCACCGATGTCTGTTCCATCATATGGTATGATTTATTCAACTCTTCCAGGAACTGATACATGTATCTAGCAGGGGTTGCACAAACTTTTAAACTGAGGGTAAAAATCTTCAGTAACAGATTCCAACTTATATTTAAAGGCAAAATGACCATGAGTACCCTTGAAGCATCCAGAAATATAAATTTGTGAACCAACACCTTAAAATAAGGGTGTATGGCGCCATGCCCCCTAATGCCACCCCTGGAATCAAGTTAGTTTATTTTTAAAATGATTTCTATGAGTGAAGAGACCTACAAACGTTAAGAGAACATCGATGGTAAAACGTGACTGAATTTTGTGGGGTTAAATAACGTCAAGTTTATTCTGCAGTCAATAGATAGCGTGATTTTCTTCTGGACACTGATTGCTTCGCTGAACGTCGATCATTTCAATGTGGATCCGTGGACAAAGCGCAAAACCGACTACTTGATTCAAACGACTGTAGCTCGGTATATACCTAACCGATGTCAATGACTTTCTGAAATTAAAGATAACGATCTAAGCTTTTAGAAGGCACCACATACGTTAGATATATTTTACTTAGAAATTCAAAATGGCGTACACAACCAGGATCAAGTTTTTTTACTCACCTTGTAGTAAATGCAAATTCCAATGCCATTGCTAAATTAAAGGACGCTGCCAAAACACAGAATGGCCCTCTCAATGAAGATCTTGACGACTTTTCAGCAACACAATTATTTTACAATCTTGGTGATAAGCATTGCTACTATTACCTTACCCCTTGCATGTCCATTACAAGAGTGCCCACCAACTTGGAGCATTGTGTCCAATATAATAAACACATGGGGCAAAAGCTTCAATTCATCCTAATAATTTGACAGAACTCCAGCAATGCTAGTTGCCGGAGTTAGGCTAAGTAATATTGTTGCTGTAGACCACCTCTTAGCAAGCAGCAATAGCATATGACTTGAAATATAATTTGTCATGTTTTGCCAATGCCAAAAGACAAATAAGTTACATATGAGTTGTCAACTTTACAATTATGTAGCAATGGCAGCCACATACCTAACGTTCCTTAACTGCATTTAATTGCACTTTAAAAAAAAATACGGAGCGACCCCCTGCCTTGGGTTAGGGGGAAATTGCCACAAAAAGATAACGCTAGCTGAGCTCCTTTTTTGAGGTGATCATCTAGGGATGTTAGGGATATAGCATGTGGCATCCATATTGGATGTCAAGATTGCTCCTCCTTTAGTGTTTTTTTGAAATTTGAATGCATCTTTGTTAACACTTAAGTGCCCAAGCTCAAAAACTTCACGTTTAGTGGCCAAGGGGAGGTTCCTAGGGACCCACCCAAAACCTTTTCCCACGTGGGGAGTTTGACTATGACATTAACACAAGTAAAATAAGGTCACGTAAGAACCATATACCACAATAAAAATAGATCATAACGTTCAAACCTATGACCAATTGAAATTGTCACTCGCCGAACAAAAGTGGGTCGCACGTTTCCATCCTCACCAACTTCAATATAAGGTTTTAATTTGGGCCAACTATTTCATTATATCTACTCTAAATAACCAATTAAAATAACCATTGCAAAATAGCCAATTTATACCATCTTGTCATCTTTCTCAGAACATCAAATCACCTTAGTTTCCATAGACTTACACAGTAAAGCGCACGGTCATGGCAACAAAATAAAATTGTGCTAGTGTCAGCATAAAAGGTTTATTTAGTTTTTAAGTTTTATTAATTATTATTTAATTGCCTTCTTCGGTAATATCTAAGCAAATAAATCCCAAGATTTAATTACTATTAATTTCTAATTAGTAAAATATATTGGTTTTTTTTTTCCACTTCGTTAGTGCCGGGGTGGTGTTTTCTAGGAACCCAACCTAATTATTCTAATGAAAGCCGTGGTCGGATTTTAGTTTTTTTTTTGTATCAGGAAAGCATAGCATACATCCGGACAATTAGCGCAAAAGTCCTTGAAATATTGGTGTGTCTGTAACGAGAATCGCAAAAAAAAAATCAAATGTGTGGGTACGATGGAACCCCCGTGGGCACTTAAGTGTAACTTATTATGGGCTTGTCCGATTTTAATTATTTGGTATGAAAAGGACGCATTTAAAAGTCAGACCATTAAAAAAGAAATCGGCGCAAAATTCACACTCGTAAAGCGGCCAGCGCGAAACAATTTTGGGCAATTGGTGTGTTATATGGCCTATGGCCTCTCACATGTTTCTGATTAAAAATATTAATTTTCTCAAGTTCTTGGAGAAAGTTCTCATGGGAAAGCACTTTGTTTACTATAAAATAGAGAAAAGGGGATCCCTATTTTGAACACTAAAATTTTTTTTATTTGTATCCTAAAAAATCTCAACCTGTTAAATGGCACAATAGGGGAAGTGGGGAATTCCCAAGGATGCTAAACTTGAAACTTGTTTATGTTTTTTGAGAATCAAAACATTGAAGATCATGGAATTTCCCCACAGAGTTATATATGGGAAGTGATGTGATTCAGGTTTATTGTTTATGCACGATGCTGTTGTATGTCCATTTTTTAGACTGGGACTTTGTGAAGTCATAGATATTTTAGATTTGAGTCAAGTTCGCCGTCAGCAGTTGCAATCAGCTATACAGTATGGTTATAGCTATAGCTAGTTTTTATCTACACTCATGGTAATTTCATGCTCCACACGTGCCAGATTTTCTTAATATTTGTCAATCCATTGAGCAGAGGGCTGTAATTTATCTACTGTCGTCTTTGAAGCCGAAAGTGCTGGGATCAAAATAGATCCAAATGGGTGGACAGATAGAAATCGTGGTGAGTATCTTGACTGATATACGTGTGGAATAGTGTCGTCAGGGCATATTTAACCTTGTCGTCTCCTTGAACTGCTGGACAAAAGTTTTTTCTTCAAGGACGAAGAAGATTTCCAATGAATATTAACCACCTGAGGATTTATTTAGCGTGCTTTGCCATGCTGTCTTTTTTGGAGTCTTTTTTCGCTGAGGGGACCTATCTCGTTGAACTGCAACGCCTGTTGACATTATTATCATTAAAATTGGTGTCTACTTTGTGTAAATTTGAGTTATGTAAGTTTTGGTTTGGACATACCAACTTCTTGAACCATTCAAACATTAAAATCTTTTAATATTACTAATAAATTAAGACACTTTTGTCACAAGGCTCATTTGCCTTTGTTTAGAAAGGATCTTTGACGCCTACGAAGAACGTCATACAGAATTGGTGGCTCGTCTTCCGGGAATTGAATTGAGATAAATTTGAGCCGTGATTGTTCCAAATTTACACCACCTAAAAGTGTTATAATATGTTCACATTGTTGCACATTTTTGGCATACACATTTTGTGTGTATTACCTGATTACTAACCCTTGAGTTGGTTCAAATTAGTATATTGTGTTGTAGATTTCAATCACAATGGAGTTTGATCCAGAAGTGTTCATAGGGCAAATAACTTGGAGAAAGTTTTGATGAGCTGAGAAAGCCTTAGTTAATGAAAACTAACCAGCACTTTAGTACGTGAGGCAAAACATGCTATGAAAAGCAATCCTCAAATAGTTTGATTAACAAATTTGTCCAGGCCGATGTTTGGATAGTTCATATTGGATAGGATAGAAGAGGTTCTGGGAACAGGGCACTGGTAATGCGTCAAGTTGAAAGAGCTTGAAATTCAAAGGAATATAACTTGAGAAAATTAAAGATGGAACAAAAAGAAAAGGAAAATCAAATTCAGAAGGAACGAAAGAAGGAAATTGAATTAAGAAGAAAAATTGCAAATGCCAAAGGAGATCCAACACAAAGAGTGGAAAGTGCAAATTTGAGAAGAAAAAAAGAATTGGAAAAGGCAAAATTGCAAAAATTGAGATGAAACAAAAGAGCTTGAAGCTCAGTAAGAGTTAGAAAATTGACGCACCCGGCTAGCTCATCGAACTCTTCCAAGCCCTCTGTTTTGATGCGGCGAAAATATTCGCCCTGTTCCAAAATTTCAGGAACAAGAAGTAGATAAATACTTCTTACATTTTGAGAAAATTGCCATACTTGAAATGGCCCAAGGAGTTTGGACCTTGTTACTACTACAGTCCGGTGTTTCATTGGTAAGCCGAGAAATATATTCGGCGGCATGTCTTAGACAGATTTAGTGATTATGACGAGGTTAAGCAGGCAGTGGCTCAAGATATGAATGGTCCAGAGCATATAGACAAAATTCATGTCTGTCAGAAAAAGAATGACCAGACCCATGTTGCATTTGCCCGTGTGAGGAACAAATGTTTGATCGGTGGCTTCTCTCAAAGAAGTCGGGCAAAATTGTGGTCACGTAGGAGTTGAATGTTAGTTGAAGATTTCAAACAGTGTACTACAATCCAGATATCAAAACACATCTGGATGAAAACAAAATTTTGAATCAGTTGGTCGTGAACAGCCGTAACGGCCGACGATTATGCCTTGACAAGAAGCCACGGAAAGACCCACAAATTAAGTCATACTATTAGCCTAGCAAAGAATTTACTAAGTACAACAAGTACAACAATAGTCGGGGTTCAAACAAAGCGTCTCATGGTAAGCACTCAGAGGGGAAATCCCAGCAGGTACCCATGAAAAGGGGAGTACAGAAATAATGGTGCTATTAATCCAAAAGCATGGTGTGATTTGGATCCAAATCACAGTTCACATGCAATCACTGTAAGAGCCAGGACAGACAAGTCCACGGTTTTTTGGGATATACAATGTCTATCCACCCAAAATGGAGAAGCCAAAAGTGAGTCAAAACCATAGGTTGTGCAGTTACTGTGAGGTCAAAAGTTCATTCTTCTGTTTCAAAAACCAGAAATCCCCCAAAGGAATGACAACAGAAAAAGTAGGGGATGACTTTAAAGCCTGTTGTTTTGGATGGATTTGTGTCACTTCTGCTAGTTTAGATCCAAAACCCCTTAAAGAATCAGCTGGACACGGTGCTGCGCGCCCAGTCCATGATATTGGAAGATGCAACTTCCATTGATATTAGAGTTTCCCCAGGAACTAATTCTTGGATTCAGGGGATAGGTATGGATGGTATTAGTGTCCCTCTCTCCCAAATGCATTTGAAATCAGACTTGGTTTTTCTGGAACTGTCACAATTGGTTTTAGACAAGAACTCCCAGGTTAAAGGGGTACCATCGTTGTTAGTGACTGATTGGCAGGGGAAGTACTCCCAGATCCCATAGTTTCCCAGGTGCCCTGTACATGGATAATTTGAGAGAATAGACATTTTTCCCACATGTGTCGTAACTAGGGTCCACTGACTAGAAAAGCCTCACAGGAAAACAGTGATCAGGTGATGATTCCACAATCACTCATACCTATAGAAGAAGCGTGAGATGACTTGGTTCCAAATTAAGAGGATACTTTTCTCTCCAAATTAGAGGAATTTGGAGGTCATCTTCCCTCTTTAGGGGAGGCTATATTCCCCTGTTATGGAAATCCACCCACTGAGCAACAAACAAAGTGACAAGCTCGTAAACAATGAAAATCCAGCCGCTGAGAGATAGAGTTAGGGGACTTAAAGGGACCCTTTAAAGCCCTGACAAGCTGGTAAATACAGCACAACGACCAGCACTTAGGAAATTAAGGTGAGAGGGCATTTCTCAACAGGAAGCCGAGCAATTCCTGTATGTTCTACAAGCAAAATGGTGTCCTCATGGGAAATGGGCGCGCCGACCCGATGCACTGGTTAGATGATGAATTGAAGGTTTTGCATCAATGTAGTGTCCAAAGGTATACCATAGGAGTGGATAGGCAAAATCGTCCCATGATAGTCCCATGGCCGGACACTTAGGTGTGTGAGAAAGACACACATGACAGAATTAGGAGTCATTTGGGTGGCCTACACTCAGAAAAGATGTGTCTGAGTATTGTAAGACATGTCACACATGTCAAATGGTGGCAAGCCTAATCAGAAAATTCCTACTGCTCCCTTCAACCAATACCAGCATGTGATGAGCCATTTAGTAGGGCGTTAATAGATTACGTAGGCAACACTTTCCAAAGACCAAGTCAGGAATCAGTATTTACTGACCTTCATGTGGGCTTCCACACGATTCCCTAGGCTATACCCTTGAGAATATTGCACAGAGTATAGTTAAAACTCTAACAAAGTTTTTCACCCTAGTAGGCCTTCCAAAATCAATTCAGTCCTGATCAAGGAGCAAATTCCATGTCAGGTTTGTTTTCCAATATTATGACCACAGTTTGGGATTTCCCAGTGCAGTTCTTCAGCATACCCCCAGAATCCCAGGGGCCCTAGAAGTACCACCAACATTGAAAACAATGATCGAAACCTATTGTTTTGAATTTGAGCGGATTGGGATGAGGGAGTTCATCTCCTGTTTATTTGTTTACTATAAAATAGAGAAAAGGGGATCCCCTAGTTTGTTTTGCTAATTCCACCTGTTTAGATGGCACAATAGGGGAAGTGGGGAATTCCCCAAGGATCTAAACGTAGTAACTTGTTTATGTTTTTGAGATCAAAACATTGTAAGCATCAGCATGGAATTTCCCCCAGAGTTATATATGAAAGTATGTGATTCAGGTTATGTTTATGCATGATGCTGTTTGTAATGTCTATTTTTAGACTGTTAACTTTGTGAAGTCAGTATTACTTTTGAGATTTGAGCTATTTCTCGCCGTCAGCATTTCAATCAGCTTAGACCAGTATGGTTATAACTAGCTAGTTTATCTACAATAATGGTAGATCAATGGCCCACACACGTGCCGGATTTATTATATTGTTCAATTCCATGTGCAGAGTTCTGTAATTATTCTACGTCGTCTTTTGAAGCCGAAAGTGCTGGGAAGCAAAATAGATTCCAATTGGTGGTACCAGATAGAAAATCGTGGTGATTATTTGGACTGATAACTGTGGAATTTGTGTCGTCGAGGGAATTAGTTAACCTTGTCGTCTTGAACTGCTGGACAAAAGTTTTTCTTTCTTTTCTTCAGGACTGAGAAGATTCCAATGAATATTACCTGAGGATTTTATTTTAGCGTGACGTTGCATGCTGTCATTTTTGGAGTCTTCCCTGAGAGTACCTATCAATCGTTGAACTGCACCGCCTCTTTTGAACATTAGTATCAGTTTATATATTGTGTATATTGTGTAAATTTGATTTATGTACTGTTTTGGACATAACAAATGCTTGAACCAATTACAAATCAATTAAAATCTGTTATATTATATAAAATTAGATCACTCTGTGCACAGGCTCATTTGTTTTTGTTTGAACGGTATCTCGGACCTGTGGACGCCTACGAGACGGTCATACAGAAGCAAAAGTCATTTTTCCTCAGGAGCAAGATTTTGGCGTATCGATTTCCTCAATGTAACTGATCCCATCTCCTCTTCCTCTTCCTTCTCCTTCCGTTAAATGCTTGATTCAGAGATTTCGAAATATCACTTTTTGTGTGTTAGATAAAATATCCATCTAGAAGTAAAGATAGTTACCTAAAAGGCTTAATTCCAAAGTTGAGTGAATCGGATTTTTCTGTTTTCCTTGCAGTAAACATTGATGCACAGTATAGCATTGCCATAGGAACCGTGTATGACAAAATTTCCGGATCCAAATTTTATAACCAGTTGTGATTTTCAATATAAGGACTTCGATGTGAGCTTAGTTATTTCACACAATGATTAGTACATAAACTTAACTTCAGGTGAAATGTTAAAATAACCAATGAGTATGGGATTGCTTTGTGTTTGTTTCATTACACAACTGATTACATATCATTGGCATACCTTTTGAGAGAGGGAGGGTCGGCAAAGGTTTAGTTCCCATAAACGACACACACACCATTAACACTTTAAGTGACCACGGGGTTTTCAACTCCCGTTGGTGCCCAAGGGGGGGGGGGGGGGGTTCCATGGGACCCCCCTAAGGGAAACCACTTTCCCGTGGAATTTGTTTGCACGAAATTTATACCACATGTAAAGGGTCATAAGACACCCCAAATCAGCCAACAAAAAATGAAAATCATCAACAAAAAATGTTATTTTGGCTGTAAATTAGGGGCAAAACCCTGTTTTTCCAAAACCCACGTAGCGCGAAAAATTGAGGAAAAAGACGGCAAAATTCATCAATGAGCCTTGGCTACACCAAACATTTTGAAAACTTATTTTAATGTTGTATCTAAATTCCTAGAAGACCCAATTACATATATTTAACAAAAAACTAGAAGTTTTAGGGAATCCTGTATTTTTTTACGGGTGTTGCAAAATACACGTCATTTTCTCATAGAGTTTGTACTAACGGTTTGGCAACATCCATGATGAAATTGTTTGTTTTCAGCACATAAAGGGTTACTTTTTTTAATGTTCTAATAATTGTTTCTCTTACATGGAATGTGTGAAACTTATATTCGCAAAAAAAACTTTTGCTTTGGGGGGTTCTGTTTCTTATATTCTTATTTTTAACAAGATTCTGAAATGACTTCCGTTAGTGCCCAAGGGGGGGGGGTTCCATGGGAACCCCACTAATTAACTCCTTAACGGCTTGGCCGATTTTAAAATTATTTTGTATGAAAAGCAGTCGCTTTAAAGTCAGCATTCAAAAAAATTTGCGCAAAAATCCCACGCGTCAAGCGGGCCCAGCGCGAAAACAAATTTTGGGGGTCCCTAGACCCCCCCCCTGGTCACTTAAAGTGTTAAGCAGCAGGTGAGGTCAGGGGGGGCCCACCTCGGCCTGGGCTTGGGCCCCCTGAAAGGATGCAGGGGCAGAGGACCAGCAGGGGTCCAGGCCGGAGCACCGCGTGACTTCTTGGATTTAGGCTATTCAGAACCTTCAAGATGGCCTTTGTTTGAAGAAGAAGTAGCAAACTTTTCTTCTTGTCTGTTTGTCCTCTACCAACTTCAAACCTCTCCATTGATTTCCTTTCTCAAAAAACTGATGGACCATACACGGACTGGTTGATCCATAATGTCCTCACCCCTGTGTTGTGAAGCTTGTCTCGATCACTGATGGTCAACTCAGTTAATCATATCATAGTTAGCAGACTCACTTATATTTCCTCAAAACCTAACATTATAGAGTGTGAAAATTGATTTCATGATTCCTCTTTTTTCTACGAAAAGAATTTTGTTGATTCTTGAAGTGCCTGCTGCCTAGGCTAAGTGTTTAGCTTCAAAGTTAATGTTGAAATTGTGGTTCCCTTTAATTCTTTCCATATCTTTCTGTGTTTAAATTTGTATTTCTTCTCCTCAGATTTATGTGTTTCTAGCTTTGGTTTCCACAATTCATTGTTCAAAAACATCTTTAAATTCCTCATATATTTTGCTACGTTTCTAAATCTTGAGTTCCTCTATTCCTCTTTTCTTTTTTCTGCATTTAATTTTTAAACTATTAGCACTAGTTCCTCAGCGATTATCTAAGCAACGTTATAAGCCTTCAAAATTTTGCACCCATATCATGCACTAATTTTCTGTCTTGGTACCACAATCCCCATGTTTGCAAACCACTTTCATTTCTCTTTACCTCATATTTTCCTTAGGTTGCTTTTCGTCACATTTTCCCTCAGTTTCTTTTCTTCACATTTCTTCTACACTGTTAAAAAAATGTCCGTAAATTTACGGAAATTTCTGGCAGCAGTATTTCCAGTCATTTTTAGGGTAAATTTACAGAAATTTCTGTCAATTAACGGAACTTTGACAGTAATTTTACAGAAATTTGTCTCATATTATGGAAAAAAATATGTATTTTAACAGAATTTTTCCGTAATTTAAAATTACGGAACCAAAAAAAAAAGTCCGGAAATATTGCTGCCAGAAATTTTTGAAATATTTCCGTAAATTAACATTTTTAGCTATTTTTTATGTTTTTTGTTTTTTATTTTTATTGTTTCTAAAACAGATTTTTCCGTAAATTTACGGAAAATTTGTTTTCTTAATTTACGGAAATTTTTAACAGTGTAGGTTTGTTTTCCTCACATTTATTGTCCTAGGTTTCTTTTCTACAATTTCCCTGGATTTATTTTCCTCACATTTCCCTATATTTCCTTTCCTAACATTTCCCCTGGGTTTCTTTTCCTCTCATTTCTCATAGGTTTTTTTCCCTCACATTTCATCCAGGTTTCATTTCCTCATACTTCTAAACTTTTCCCACATTTCTCCTGGGTTTCTTTCCCTCACATTTCCTCTAGACTTCTTTCTTCACATTTCTCTTAGATTCCCTTTTCCTCACATTTCCCCTGGGTTTCTGTTCCTCAAGTTTCCCCTAGGTTTCCTTACCTAGATTTCTTCCCACCTGCCTAAATGGCGATTAAGAGAACTCTTTGCCCATTTCATCTTTCTCAGTCGTTTCTATTTTTTCTTTCCCATATTTCCATCTTTGTTTCTTTTCTTCCAGTTTTCCTCTTTATTTTCTCCCTCAAGTTTTTTCCGTTTTCATTTTTGTACTCTTTATTCTCATTTCCTCAATTTTGGCTCTCATTTCCTTTGAGCGGCGCTCCCAGCTCCCGCACTTTTTGCACCCCTGCTTTGGGGGTCCATAGGACCCCCCTGGTCACTTAAGTGTTACATTTTTTTGCTCCAATTTGTATTTATTTGTGATCTGTGAACAAAAATTAAAGAAGCTGATTTCACTTCATTCTGTTGGGTATGGGGTGTCAACATTTTCCAAAGAAAAGTGAGCTTGGTGGGGGAGGGGGTGAAAGTTCATTTTCAGGGGGATTGTCATATCAATTCAAATATATGGTGTCTGGTATACCTATCTTCCTCATCGCCCACTCCATCATTTTCCTCAGAACTATATCAAATCCACAACCAGTTTCTTCCCTTTAGCTCGATATTCCTCTTGCAACCTCCTCAAAAGGAAGACTGCATCTATCGTTCCGTTTCATAATATAAAACAAAATTGCATATCATTCATTCCAATATTCTCCGAATACTATTCTCTACTACTTTCTCCACAATATTTATTGAATGCCCCAATAATTTCACACCCCTTTATGCACCACAAACCATTGCATTCCTTTCCCTTTAAAAAAAATTGGAACCACCCCCACCCACTCCCTCTGGCAGTCTCTTCATATAACAATCTCTGACACACTCTCTGAACACGTGTGGTCCAGTGGACAAGCACAGGGCTCATCATTAGTCCAACTCGCGGATTCGAGCCCCACTGTGGTCAACATTATGTTTGTGTCCCTGGGGAAGATACTTCTCAATTGCCTCGGCGATCCAAATCTGGGGAGCTGTTAGGGGAATATCTCGATCTAGTGGATAGGTTTGAGCAGGGTCGGATCCAGGCCTCCAAATTACCGGGGCGGACCTTACGTGAGGAAAAAGAACGTTAAGATATAATAGGAAAGCCAGAGTACCACTTTAGACCATATTAGTGGTCGGCCCGGGATGGCCCAGCAAACACATAACATTTTCATAACAATTTTCAAAGGTTGGATTAATATTTTAAGAAAACATTGTTTGATAATGTTTTTGAAAACGTTTTACAATATTTTTACGATGTTTTAAAAATGTTTGCTTAAAATGATTTTCGAAAACACATTGCCGATTAATTTGTAACTTTTCATCAAACATTTAGACAACATTTCTCAAACATTACTACAAAATATGGTAAGCTTTTGTTATAGAGATATTATCAGAACATTTTACTCTTCAGGCACTAATTGTATTCAAAATATTAATCAGATTTTATTTCATTTTTTCTCGAAAAATACGTGTTTAAGGTCGGATCGGACCGTATCAAATAAAGACACTCGTACAAGACGAAAAGTATTGTGAATACCGTACCAAAGGATGGTGAAAGCTGGCGATCCGCTTAGCAAAATATTATCATGATGGTGTATGATGAAAAAAATCAAATCGGTAGGTGAGAAGAATGCATTCCCCGTATGGGTAATGTATCCTCTCACCACCAGAATCCTACATCAACAAGAATCATTCTCCAAGCACAGGAACATAACACAAAATTATGTGCAACATCAAAAAAGTCCAAGACACGTACTAGTACATTGAAATCCCTTCAGCATGCCTTTAACAAACCACTCAGGGCCCTTGGAAGTTATTTAGAATTTTCATTATTGATGAGATATCCATGCATTTTATAGGATTTGCAGATGTCTATACCCATCATGCTCCTAAACCCCACCCCCACCCGATGCGCCCCGGGGGATGCGCCACAACATTTATAAATGTACAGGTAGCCCCTTCATCTTCTGGCCACACGCAACACATGACATCTATCTCTAGTTCCGAAAAACTCTGGATGGAAAATTGCTCAAGATAGATTACTACATGTAGTAGGGATGATTTTAATCCATTAAACTGATAAATAAATAGTGGATGGCTGATCAAGATGACAGATTCAAGCCGATTTTGAGGGAGCGATGGAGCATCTGCACTCCACGATGCACACACACACACGTGAAATACCGTGAAACTCAGAGTAACGGTTGCCTTTCCAGCAGTCTATACTTCGAAATTTATATCATAATATACAATTAAAAAAATCATTTTGTATCAAATATTGATATTTTCAAAGGATAAGGCGATATACACAGCACCCAGAAATAGTATTATAATTCAAACTTTAATAATAGCGTGTATACATAGTCTTACAATCCCATTTTAGAATGTTTAGAACAAATATGAAACCATTGTCTCTTTCCAAGCGTTTTCGTTACATTTGAAAAGAGACAATGGTTTGCCAACATTATTTGCTACCGTTTTGGCCAAAATAAATCATTGAATAAAACTTAAAAGAGGTATGCGGTTATAGAAATATAAAACAATGGCATTATGTTAAAATTTATGAAATGTTTTTGTAATATTCAGTATTTTGTATAAAATTAGAAAATAACAAGCCGACTGTACAGACTGTCCCACTTAACTATACAATCAAACTAAAAATTATAAAAAAAATATAAACTGTGCATTTTTGCCAGATATTTTGACTTTATTTGTTAGACAAAATCATAATCTAAATCCTCGCTTTTATTCCATCCAATTTGATGGACCCTAAGCGGAGATATTGTCAGTTGAACACAAAGGATAAAATACCACTTGGGCCAGTTTCACATGAAGGTTCAAGAAACCAAAGGTATAAGGCGTGTAGCATCATTGTGGGATTAAACGCCTTTTCAAACAAAAGAATATTGTACAGATCAGAGTGAATGTATTATCATGCATTGAACTAATCAATATATCATTTTTCAGTGAAAGCACCAGAAATTATTATGTTGTGGGTGAAATGAGGGACTCACTCTCAGGGGGACAATAATTATGGAATTCAAGGAAATTTGGGGAATTGACTGCTGAAACTAATGTAACAGTCTACAAGTCTGTTGAGGGAAAAATGTGCGGACAACGCTCTAATTGTGGACGGGCAAAGTACCCCTTCCCTATTCCACTGCCTCCAAGTGCCAGGGAGGAATAGATGAGAAAGAGTGTTCAACAAAGAGCGGCAATAATTAGGTTATGCCTGATCGGCACGAGAGGGCTTAAAGGAAATATGTCAAGAGTTTGTCAAGCTCAGTTTGACTTACATTCATAAAAATATATGTACATACATCACGAATTCCCGAAAAGAATAATACCATTTGATGTAAATAACAAAATAGAGGCATTTTAATTTTTGCTTTTTTGACATACGAAGAAAACGGGCGGATTTTTTCGCCACGGCTTCATTGATCAAAAGCGCCAATTTGCTCTCCCGTGACGTCAAATGATGACCAAAACATCATTTTTACTCGAATTGTTATGCTGACACTGTTATATTGATGGATTAATGAAAGGAATTAATAAAAGTAGAAAAATAAGTTACAGAATGAATATTTGTTTCATTTCGTGTGTTTTAATTATTATTAATGGCAACACTGCGATATGATGGTCACAACGACGTAAATTATTGATGGTCATCACTGTGACGTAACATTGCCTGCGATGTGATTGCGGAATCGTGTCGAGTAAGATATTAGGCGGAAAATTAAAAGGGCCAAAATACTCAAGAAATGTGGCAATTTTCAACTTATTTTGATTATATGTAATCTAGTTACTTAAGCTTTTCCATCCATACCAAATTTTCCAAATATTCAGAATCATGACATATTTCCTTTAAACAAAGTTATAAAACTTTGCGCGGGCTTTGGCTTGTGCTTCTCATCGCCTGACTTCCCGGTTAGGTGGTGGTCTATGATCCAACACACGCGTAGTTTGCCGGTCTTTGTTTTTTTCGACCCGTGCTCATCGTCACCCCCCCCCCCCTTTGGCTTGTGACAGCCGTCTGAAGGGTCTTGCTTTCAGCGTATTTTAAAAAACCCACCTCCTCACCCATCTTTTTCTTTGTGTATTTCTCTGTTATACTTTATTGCATGTATTAGTTACTAGGTCATATTTAGGGGAACTTTAATTGGCATTGAGTGCATTTTATTATATCGCAGAATAGTGTACATCTAATCTGCATCAGTGGGTTACATGGCGGCTATCTTTTTAGGTTGTACTGCTTACAAAGATACAGTGCTAAATCAATCCACAGTAGACATATTGAATGTGACATTCTTACAATGCTTTCACGAGTATTTGATAGCATAATGTTTTTACCAAATTCCTTGTATTACAAGTAAACTAGCTCTGCTTGTAGATGATTTAAGTTGAATACATGTAGTCCTCGTGTTACCCTCTGCTTTAACACAGAATACATTCTACTGTGCTCCCGCGAGAATTACAAGATTAGTGGGTCTTCACCCATATATCATGTACAAAAAAAATTTCCCCCTGATTTGGTATGTTCATTGGATGCTGATTTATAAATAAATTATATCTTCTCTCAAAGTAAATCAATTCTACTGTGCTTTCCTCCCCGAAATTGGGCTATATAGCGGTCTTGCAACCCGTATTTTTGTAATCGTGAAATGTTTAATTTTAAACCAGGAATATAATGTGTATTTACTCTCAATGTATCACTTATACTGTGCTTCCACGAAAATTGGCTATATAGCGGTCTTCAACCCGTATTTTTGTAATCTGAAATGCTTAAATTAAGTCCACTATTCTAAAAGGTGTATTTACTCTCAAAATTAAAGTATCATTCTACTGTGCTTCCACGAAATTTGGCTATATTAGAGATCTTCACCCGTATTTTTGTAATCGAGTCTTTCTTATTATAATTAATTATATTATTCTTTATTTAAATTATATTGAGCATTAGATAGGGGTCCTCACCATCTTTATTTGTCACATGCATTTCGGTGAATTAAGGATCTATTGCAGGACGGCCGCCCGAACGCCGACAAGGCCTATTACCCACATCTGTTTGTCCCTGTCGTTCATTGACGTAGTGAGATAATAAGGAAAGGATGGTTGTGTTCAAAGGTCTCAGTTACTTTCAATAAGGGTTTTTTAGGTTGGTTTCCGATCTCTGCTGAAACCTGGAGTAAGTGGAGACAACAAGACTGTTTGGAAGAATTTCCCTATGCTAATCCATATATTAACAATTACGATATTTTAAGTTCGGTTATAAATTATGTTATATCACAAGAAGCAGTACTTTATAACCCTACTTTTTATTTTAATTTCAATTAAAGAATGTCTTGAAGGTTATCTTTTGTTCAAGGGCAACTTTGTTGATAATCTAGATAGCCGAACGGCCCAATAGGTTTTCAACTGGCCCAGATAATTAGCAATAAATACTGAAAACCAGACCCCCAAATTTACACAAACTCAAAAATCTCATGAAGCTGGAACCACTCCTTAAAAGGATTATAAAACTACAGTTGAGATGAGCTTAATTTTTTGGCCAAAAAATTAATCGGTGATTGTATAGTTTTTTGGGGACAGTGTGTATACCATTAGAGGTTAGACGCATTGGAAGGTAGTAGAGCAGGTTGGGGGACCATGTTCACAAGTGAGTGGGGGGAATTTTGAATGATCCTTTTTTTATGAATTTTTATACCAATGAGGAATACTTTTGAGCTCATTCAGTCTCGCTAGGACACATTGTTTTCCCGCTCAGAATTAGAATCATCTTCATCCAATACCTCATTAATTCCTCCGTTTTGGATCTTGAAGCATCTTTTTCGGATTCATCTTCTATCCGATACGATCAGTTTCTGAATCGTATGTTTTTTTAGTAAAGTTCAAGCCACACCTTCTTAGTTTTAAGTCAAGAATTTCGGAATCAATATCATCAATTTCCTAATCATCAACCCACTTCATTTATTTCTCGCAGACAGTAAAGTACGCTTTGTACATGGCCTCCGTTAAAACACTAAGTGCCCAATCTAAATAACTTCCGTTAGTGCCCATGGGTTCCCAGTGGCGTATGTTAAAACCAGTGGGGGGGGGGGGGGGAGTTCCCCGGACACAAAAAATCGGAGTGGGCCAAAAATGGAAGGAAAGAAAGGAGAGAAGAAGGAGAAAAAGAGAAAGAAAAAGAGTGGAAATAGAAAGAAATGGATACAGAGAAATAAATAAAAAGAGTTGAAGCGCAAACATTTGAAAACGAGAAAGAAACGAGTGACTTAGAAGAAACAGTGGTCCAGTCCCACGGAAAAATGGGAAGAAGTTAGTGATTTTGACCTGCCGCCCCTCCCCCCCGCTCTTCAGGAATTTTTTAACTTCGTACTTATTGATTGAAATAATGGGTCTACCCGGCGACTGAAAATCGGTGGAAAAACTTGCTTAAAGGTGCTTGTTGCGATTTTTGTCTATCGTGTTCTCTACTTTGATATGACAAGAGCCAGACACCCCTTTCACACAACTACGTATTAGAACCGTGGGAACAGACTTGGCGGTTTGATGGCTATAGGCTCGATAATGCAGTGCAACGCCCTCCTGCAATACTGTGGCTAATATTGATGGTTAAAGGGTATTTCGTGATCCACAGCTCGTCCCCCGACTTACCATAAAAATATGAGATTTTTATATCCTTGAACCGTTAGTTGCCTAGTACTCCATATGTGGCCCAGTTTTACGTGTCAAATTCGTCGCATCTGTAAGAAATTCGGCAATGTTTGTATTTTCTGTCTTAAACGGTACAGAAATTATAGCACAGTGGCTTATGGTACCGTGGGAAACATTGAATTGCTCATAAACACAATACCACAAGATCGGGATCATCTCAACTTTTGAGAATAAGGTTTTCTCAACGGATGATCTAGTGATCAATATAAAACATGTGTTGAAATCAGGGCAAATGCCCCTTTCACGGTCATCTAAAATCGGTAGTTTTTTATCTATATCTTGAGAAGAAACCTCGGATTTGAAGTTTCTGAAAATTTCAGGACAACTGAGAAAAATAAGGCCTTTCATCTGATATCAGAATTTATACCACTTCCGGTTAATTAGAATACTATCCCAGGATGCACGCCTCGTCCCCCCTGCCCCCTTTTCAGTCTTGTCCTCCCTCCTCTTCCTATGGCCCCAAACAATAGAGCCACTTTCCCATGGGAGTTTGATCACAAAAAATAATACAAGTATATAAATTGCTAATCACGTAAGAACAAGCAATACCGATAATAAAAATGAAAATTCGAACTTGAGCTATGGCTAATTAAAATTGTCGCTCACCGAAAAAGTTCGCATTTTTCATCCTCAGCAACTCCGATATATAAGAGTTTGAACCAATATACAGTGTGAAACAAAAAAAAAAAAACGAATTTATTCTTAATCTAGAATAACCCTCGTCTTACGGGGGGATTCCCCTAGTGAACTTGCTCCGGTGCGCTAAAATGCGAAAAGATTGAGTAAAAAGCTTCTAGGTATCATTCTCAGTCCTCTGGACATTTTAGCGAAAAAATTGTGAAGGTAGCACCTTCACGGGGAAGGGTATGCCATCAAAGTCGAAGGGTTAAGG